>CATNWA010005391.1:0-13291 GCA_951230385.1 Staurois parvus
GTCTGATGTTAGAATTACTCACTTCCTGCTAGGGGAAGGGTGCATTCAATTCATTTTCATTATATGAACCAATGTAAAAATATAACACCAGAGTACTTGCCAGCAGTTTGCACCAGGCATGAGAAAGCAGATAAAGAAAAATAATTTTCAGCAAGTGATAAACTAATGAACATTTAAAAGGGCATTCCATTAGAAAACAGCAGCAAACTAATTAAAATATATTTTAAAACAATTTGCAGACCCGTGAAAAGAGAACTGCTGAGAGTGTGTTTACTACCACTATTAACAATCAAACAATTTGCTGGCAGTTTTATTCAGTTTCACATAGATTTAATTATCTGCTCATCTGGAACCCACATTGAATGTAGGTCTCCGGGGACAATTTCAGCTTAGCATTGAGCTATCAAGTAAACCACACATTTCACAGAACTGTGATTTCACCTGCTTATCTTAAGCTAATATTTGCTAAGCTTCTTTCCAAAGTTATAGTAAGTCTATTTGAAATATTTATCTTTCAGAATAAATGCATTACAAAGGACAGCACTGGTATCTTCTTACTGCTATATCGTAGACTGATATTGTGAAAGTGTCTTGCATGCAAAGTGGGACAGTATGCACCAAAATAAAATACAAGTTCTAGACAGTTATGTGAATTTGGCACATGGCGCACCACTTTTAGAAACCATGAGAGACACTTTTGCTAAATTTTTCTGTGCCAGTATGAATGCTTTGCTCAATTTCTTCATTTTAAAGGCAAGTTATCTAGCGGATTGGTAAAAACTGGATAACAAAGTGAACCTGTACTTTGCCCATTAAGTTGGTTAAAAAAACTCTGAAATGAAAAATGAACAGCACACATCCCTCTCTGGTATATACTAGCCTCAATCCAAAGTACAGAGTGTGACTGTGTACGGTAGGGCGTGTCCATTCCCTCTTAGATTCCCATTACCTCCCTGCTGCAGCTGAAGAATAGGCTTTTATTTGTGTGTTTTAGAAGGCTGTAGAGAAACAGGCACAACTTTCAGTAGGAATAAGTAAGGAGTTACAACCACTTTAAGGGCAAAGCAACACGTTCATTTTAATGCAGCCTTAAAGCTGTCTTTAAGCTACCAATTGCTAGACTTGTATCTTAGGCACAACTATAAAATCCCCAAGAGAAAGTGCTAACAGGTCCAACTCTGTCACAGGGAATGAGTCTCTTATAACTTCATACCCAGAAAGTAGGGAGAATTTCCTTTGGCACCAGAATGGAGCAGGTGCATGTGAAGGAAATGTAAGTGTATGCTGGGGCCATATGCGAGATTAAAGAACACCGGTTTTTTTCCTTGTGCTGCTTAAAAAGTGTTAGCTGGAATTCAGCTAGTTCCCTGGAATTCTCTAGTTCTCTGGTCTCCTCCTCCCATGCCCGCCTCCAGGACTTCTCCAGGGTGTCACACATCTTCTGGAACCCCCTGCCCCAACCCATCAGATTATCACCTACTCTCCTCTCCTTTAGGCGCACCCTGAAAACCCATCTCTTCAGGGAAGCCTACCCCACCCCCTGCTAACTTGCCGACCTCCTCCACTCTTCCTACCACTCCATCCCCCACAGCTATCTCCTCCTGTACCACTATCCCTCCCTCCTAGATTGTAAGCTCCAAAGAGCAGGGCCCTCGATCCCCTCATGTTTTGCATTGTATTGGTACTGTTCTGTCACATGTTCTGTCCCCCTTTGTAATGTACAGCGCTGAGCGAACTATGGCGCTTTATAAATACTGTATAATAATAATAATAATAATGTGTTGGTCAAGTCCATATAAATCTGCTAGTTCATCTAACTAACCTTTGCCAAGGCTGACAAAGATTCTATCCAAGGTGTCTCTGTTGCTCCAGTGTAGTGAAGACACCCAAAAACAGGAATTAAGTTAATGGCCAGAACACCAGGGAAAAATAAAAGGAAAAAAAGCCAAAGAAAAAGGAAAAATCCAGCCACCAAGTTTAGGTCGGGTCACATCAGAATTACACAGGAAAACAATCTGTATTCCTGTGTGATTCAGTGCGGTGCAATTTTCAGTCCATTCATTGGAATAGGCTGAAATCACACTGGATAGCACCAAAAGTAGTGCATGCATTACTTGTAAAAATGTACTGCGATCATATCGCATGGTACTGCGATACCAAGCGATCCAGTGCAGACAAGCGCAGTGTTTGTGATCTGTGTTTGGATTGTCATTAGGAATACACTGACACCCGCAACAGATCACACAGCCAATGCATTTTGAACATGGTGCGGGAAACACATAAGGAATGCGGGTTTCCCACACAGTATTCTGGTTTGAATGGGCCCTTAAGGATCGGTAAACTGCAATATATTGCATTTTTGTTTTTGGATTAAATACCACTTAAAAGTTTGCCTGATGACAAGGTTTCACAACCCAGCAACCAACCTGATATTAAACAGAATGAAATTATTATTTGATAGAGATCTAATATACAGTAAATGTTATGCATATTTTGCCAAGGAGATGTAATACATTTTATCAGCTTTCTGCTCCTTGTAATATAGGTGTGTTTTCACCATGTTTTGGGAATAATTTTATCATATGAAGGGTTGGTCCTGGCAGTTCAATATCAACTGATACAGAATTGGCACAAAGCACATTCTAGGCTGTTTTACAACTGTTTACGACAGCTATTAGAAGGCCCCCTCTTTTCTGGGTTTAATGATACTGCTGCATACCTCTTAGTGGGCAGGAGTCCTGTCAAAAGGTGCTTTCTATGGAATGCGTTAATGGGATTTATGATGGCTCTGCTTTTGTGCCTTGAGATGACTGATTTTTTAAGGGTGTTTTAAACTGGCCTGTGGTCTTTCAAAGTGGTCACAGAAAGAAAGCATGCCATTTTTACCCTTTATGATATATTAGGCTCTTTTTGTTCCTCAATAACAGCCAATCAGGAGAGAACATTACTAATTCCAGCACTTATCCTACCTTTACAACATCACATACGTAGACTCTTGTAATACCCATCCGTGGTTCACAAAAGGTTGTCCAAGATAATTCCCTCATAAGGTCACATCTTAAAGAAGCCTCACTATATGTAGCCTCTCACCGTCTCTACTCTACACCGAGAAGTGAGTGATCCAAGATTGCTGACCGCTCAGTTCTCGGGTCTGGAGTGGTGACTCTCTTTGCCACTCTGTGCTTCGCCCTTCAGCCCATTTCAACCCATTCACAGGCTCTATGTACAGACCAGATCCTCTGCAGGAAGCTTCTGGCAACTCCAACATGCATGGTCACAGCATAGGAGGCAGTAACAAAAGAGCTGTACTTGGCCTACACAGTAGGAATGCACATAAATTGAGTTTCTGACAGGGGAGGAGCAATCAGGCAACAAGAGCAAACAAAAAAGTGATTTACAAAAGAATTGTTTAGCAGTTCTTGTGACAGTCGAAGAAAAGTATTTCAACATGAATCTACAGGCCAGCAGTTAAGTTTCCATTGCTCTTCTTTAAAAAGGTACGTTCTATGCAAAATTGAAAGATGACTCCTGATAAAGTGGCCACTCTGTCCATGGAACATTTGACCTTCTATAATCTATATTATATGTGGTTGTTTCAAGGAGCACAATACAATACTTGAACAATAATGAACTGCATGGCTGAGTTACCAGAAATAAACCTTTACTGCGACAATGCCACAATAAAACATTCCAGGGTTTGTACATTTTTGATCAGGGCCATTTGGGTGATTTCTGTTATCAATATGATTTAAAAAGGAGCCAAACAATTATGTCATAATAAATGTCTTCATATGATCACTATCCCTAACCACGCCCGCCATATAAGGAAATGACAGCTGGGTGGTGGCTCTCTCATTCTGGGAGGACATCATATGATGTCCTCCCACTCTAACTACGCATACATGCCCCCAGGGGGCACGCGGCGATCAGTGGTACGCTGTGTCCCAGGGACACAGCGGATCATCAATCACAGTAATCACAGAGCACTGATGATCACTGTAGCCCCATCATTGCCACATACCAGTGCCCATCAATGAACATAAATGCCACATATCAGTGCCCATCAGAGCTGCCTTTCAGTACCAACTATCAGTGCCAGTCAGTGTCGCCTAAAAGTGCCAGATAGTTCCGCCTAACAGTGCCATATATGAGTGCTGCCTTTAAGTGCCCATCAGCGATGCCTGTCAATGCCCATCAATGCCACTTATCAGTGCCCATCACTGCAGCCTCATTAGCACACATCAGTGAAGGTCAAAAATTACTTATTTACAAACTAATCCAGGGGGATTAGGAAGGAATTTTTCCCCTGTTACAGCATATTGGACTATGCTTCATGGGGTCTTTTTTCACCTTCCTCTGGGTCAACTCTGGATATAAGATTGTGTATATAGATGCTTTCAGTTTCTTTTTTTTCTACTGGTTGAACTAGATGGACTTGTGTCTGTTTTCAACCTAACTATATAACAATACACAGATACTGAATCTTATATTTTAGGGCAATACTGTCATTATTACTTCTCGGTCAAGATCAATAGCACAACCATTAAATCAGTCCCCCCATGCCAGGGTGCTAGGTGTGATCCTGGACTCTAAACTCTCCTTTTGGCCCCATATCCAACCTCTTTCCAAAGCTTGCTGCCTCAACCTCAGAAACAGCTGCAGAATATGCCCCTTCCTAAAAAATGACACCACAACGCTTTAATTCACTCTCTGGTCATCTCTCGTCTCGACTACTGCAACTCCCTCCTCATTGGAATACCTTTACATCCTAGATTGTAAGCTCCCAGGATCAGGGCCCTCCTAACCCTCTTGTATTGAACTGAATTGTCTCCCGTTATATTGTAAAGCGCTGAGCAAACTGTTGACGCCATAAACATCCTGTATTATGATGATAATAATAATAACAACATAGACTATCCATTTTCAGTCCATCATGGATGCTGTTGCCATACTTGTCCACCTTACCAACTGTTCAGCGTCTGCTACCCCTCCCTGTCAATACCTTAATTGGCTGCCACTCACCTAATGAATTAAGTTTAAAATACCAACAATAACTTACAAAGCCATCTACAACTCGGCCCCCAGGTACATCACTAACCTAGTCTCAAAATACCAACTAAATTGATCTCTACATTCCTCCCAGGAGCTCCTGCTCTCCAGCTCCCTTGCAACCTCCTCCCATGCTCACCTCCAGGACTTTTCCCAAGCTGGCCCTCCAGTTGTTGCGGAACTACAAATCCCATGAGGCATTGCAAGGCTGACAGTTACAAGCATGACTCCCACTGGCAGAAGCATGATGTGCCTTGTAGTTCTGCAACAGCTGGAGGGCCATCAGTTTGACACCCCTCTCCTACACTGTGCACATTTAGGTGATCCCCGAAAACCTCTCTCTTCAGAGAAGCCCATCCCATCTCCACTTAACAACTGTATTTCTACTTTTTCCATCAGCTTATCCCCCGCAGTTATTATTTTTTGTATCACTTGACGCTCCCCCTTTTAAATTGTAAGCTCTATTGAACAGAGCCCTCTCATTCCTCCTGTACTGAATTGTATTATAACTGTACTGTCTGCCCTCATGTTGTAAAGCACTGCACAAACTGTTGGCGCTATATAAATCCTGTATAATAATAATTATTAGACCTAGGCTAAGCCCCTAAGGCAGTGATGGCGAACCTTTTTGAGCCCGAGTGCCCAAAACTGCAATACAAACCAACTTTTTTATTTCAAAGTGCCAACACTGCAATTAACCACTTGCCTACCTGGACGCACTGACAGACGGCACTGATCGGTGGCACTGCTGGGCATCATTGATGGGTCGCACTGATGGGCACTGACAGGTGGCACTGCTGGGCAGCGCTGACAGGTGGCACTGCTGGGCAGCGCTGACAGGCGACACTGCTGGGCACTGATGGGTGACACTGCTGGGCATCATTGATGGGTGGCACTGATGGGCAGCACTGATGGGCGACACTGCTGGGCACTGACAGGTGGCACTGCTGGGCAGCACTGACAGGTGGCACTGCTGGGCAGCACTGACAGGCGAAACTGCTGGGCACTCATGGGTGACACTGCTGGGCACTGATGGATGGCACTGCTGGGCATCATTGATGGGTGGCACTGATGGGCAGCACTGATGGGCGATACTGCTGGGCACTGACATGTGGCACTGCTGGGCAGCACTGACAGGTGGCACTGCTGGGCAGCACTGACAGGCGACACTGCTGGGCACTGATGGATGGCACTGCTGGGCAGCACTGATGGGCGACACTGCTGGGCACTGACAGGCGACACTGCAAGCAGTTAATCTCACCTCTGGCAGGGTCGGTGTGGCTTCCAACCCAGCAGCTCATTCCCATCCACTCTGAACACGTTGCCCCTGGCCCCGGAGCAGTGTGGGAGCAGTGTGGGAGCCTCTTCCTCTCTTCCGCGCCAATCCCCGGGTACATCACCCCTGGTGCCAGAGCCGCATTGGAGCCGTTTCCTCTCGTCCATGCCCACCCTGGCCCCAGAGACATGTGGGAAATGTAGTTTGATGGGGGTCCAGTGTGGACGAGATCTGGATGGCCGGTCCATGCGCGCTCATCATGCTCTTCTTCCTGGCGTGCCCACTGAGATGGCTCTGCGTGCCAGCTCTGGCACTCGTGCCATAGGTTCGCCATCACTGCCCTAAGGTAAGATACTAGTCTCCTATATTGGTTTTTATGTCATATGTATATGCTACATTTAAGATGATGCTTATGGGAAGTCTTTGGCTAAAACTGTGCTCTAATTGTGTTTCTTTATGAATTGGTGTGTACCCCAATTGTTGTTTTTTTTTTCAAATCATTTAATTAGGGTATATTAAAAAATATTTTAATGCTTGTTAGCATGATTGCACTGTACCTGTTCATTTATTGGAATTCTTTTTAGATTTGGTGAGGTTCAAGCTATTCAGTACCCCAACTAATCATCTATAATATCACTAACAAGTTGAAAACCTTATCTTCTGTATTATTTCCTTAGCACTAAGACATGTCTCATACCATCGTTCAAACTGAACCCTGCCCTAAATTTGAGTAAGGCAGTGATGTAGAATGCAGATTAAAGTTACATTACACAATATATTCTTTTGGAAGTACTCAACTTTTTGAAATTTGGATGAATTGGATTATACACAATGCAAAACTGGTAACGACGTTAAAGCAGAACTCCGGGAAAAATTGTTTTTGTGTGTCCCTGTAGCTTATTTCCTACCGTCACTAAATATGTCATCCACCTTCTGGTTCACTCAGTAGTTGCTCTGAAATAGCCTTTTCATTTTCAAATCATACAGTTTATTCGCTTTGGTTTCCTGTTTGTATACCAGCGGCTGCTATGCCTCCTATTCCCCCAGCCACCGATCTTGGCACATCCCTTCTGTAGTTCTTTCTCCAGGAAGCAGCGATGTAATTGTTGCCCTACGTGCAGTGGTGGGCTGACCCAGACTCTCACACATTCAACATGTACAGGCCTAGTGTACCTGCCTACATTCACTACAATTCCCTGTGGTTGATGGGAACTGTAGTTTCCTTTTACTGCAGAGAGAGAGGCGGGGATATAATGTAATCCCAGCGGTTACACCTCCTCCTTGGCAGAGCAGATGCTGTTATCTTTTGAATTACAGAAATGAGGCCATGAAAATTCAATTAGATTTTTCTTCTAAATGGTAAGGATTTTCAATATTTTTTTTAAATGTTTAGTGTAGGGCAGGCATGTCCAAAGTCCGGCCCGCGGGCCATTTACGGCCCGAGGGTCGGTTTAATACGGCCCTCCATGTCAGTGTGTCTTATGGAGCGAATATGGAGCGGCCGGTCCGGTATTTCCACCGCGGCCGTGTCAGAATACCGGGCCGGCCGCTCAGCTCTGCAGCGGGACCTTACCTGTTCCTCTATCCAGCGGCGCGCTGTCTTCCCGGCTTCTGTAGTGTGGGCGCTGGGCATGACAGCCGGGTGCCAAGTGCGCATGCGCAAGAAGCGGTACTTTTTGTGAATGGTAAGGCGGTACCTGGGACACATGACAGATCCCAGAAGCCGCCGGACCAATCACAAAGCGCAAGTGCTTCTCGCTAATGCGCACTGGGCACCCGGCTGTCATGCCGAGCGCCATTACAGAAGCCAGGAAGACAGTGCGCGGCTGGATCGAGGAACAGGTAAGATCAAAGAACAACTGCGGAAGTAAGAGCGGGTACCTGTCAAATTCAGGTACCCGCTCCCCACCTCCCCAAAGGTCAGCAGTCATCTGTACTGTCCGCAGTCTCTGGTCATCCCTGTGCTGTCCGCAGTCTCTGGTCATCTCCTGTGCTGTCCGCAGTCTCTGGTCATCCCTGTGCTGTCCGCAGTCTCTGGTCATCCCTGTGCTGTCCGCAGTCTCTGGTCATCCCTGTGCTGTCCGCAGTCTCTGGTCATCCCTGTGCTGTCCGCAGTCTCTGGTCATCCCTGTGCTGTCCGCAGTCTCTGGTCATCCCTGTGCTGTCCGCAGTCTCTGGTCATCTCCTGTGCTGTCCGCAGTCTCTGGTCATCCCTGTGCTGTCCGCAGTCTCTGGTCATCCCTGTGCTGTCCGCAGTCTCTGGTCATCCCTGTGCTGTCCGCAGTCTCTGGTCATCCCTGTGCTGTCCGCAGTCTCTGGTCATCCCTGTGCTGTCCGCAGTCTCTGGTCATCCCTGTGCTGTCCGCAGTCTCTGGTCATCCCTGTGCTGTCCGCAGTCTCTGGTCATCCCTGTGCTGTCCGCAGTCTCTGGTCATCCCTGTGCTGTCCGCAGTCTCTGGTCATCCCTGTGCTGTCCGCAGTCTCTGGTCATCCCTGTGCTGTCCGCAGTCTCTGGTCATCCCTGTGCTGTCCGCAGTCTCTGGTCATCCCTGTGCTGTCCGCAGTCTCTGGTCATCCCTGTGCTGTCCGCAGTCTCTGGTCATCTCCTGTACTGTGTCTGCAGTCCATTAGTTCAGAATTTTTTTTTTTCCTGTTTTCTGCCTCTAAAACCTAGGTGCGTCTTATGGTCAGGTGCGTCTTATACGGCGAAAAATACGGTAACTTGGCATAAAATAATTTATTTGCATTTAATTGTAATGGTTCAAAGAATGTTTGGAAAAATGTTCGGCCCTCCACCATGTTCACTTCATCCAATCTGGCCCTCTTTGAAAAAAGTTTGGACACCCCTGGTGTAGGGAGTGTACAAATGGGTGACTTTTTTGGCCTATTCTGGAGTTCCCGGAGTCAGTTGAAGTATCTTACTCATTGTTTGGACTGCTTTTTGTGTAGGGTTCACAGATAAATCTGTTAATGTGCTCAAATGCATTACAGAGGTCAACTGAGTAAATGGCAAAATGCAGGTCAACATGCTAAAAGTGCAGCAGTTTTTTTTTCTCTTTAACAATGCCGAGTTCAGGTGTAAACAGGCCCTATTGAAAACAATGTTCTACTGTCCATTGGAAAACACAAGAAAATGCAAAACAAATATGGGGTGACCAGGATATAGGGGGGGTTAGCCAGACTAGAGACTGGAACATCTTTACTAAAATAGGCAGAGCGATGAACATGATCATTTAGCTGCAAAACCATCCACCTGCATAGAGGAATGTGGCCAGGTGTAAACATCGAGTCATACTTACTCATCATTAGAACAGATCTGCCTCTGACTATACTATTACAAAATATGGGTTGTACCAGTGGTACAGTTGAGCGAAGATTCTTCCCTAGGTAGTCATACAGCTGCCAAACAAGACAGATTTTTCAAAACCAAACCAATAAGCACTTCAAAATAGAATACATTAATTCCTCTATGTCCCATCTAAGGCTCCATGTACACGATGGAAACTGACTGCTGGAAAACATAGGTTAAAAAACATCTGTTTATCCGCATTTGCGTACTGCATTTATGAGCGTTTAGAAGAGTTTCTTAAAGATAACCTCAGGAGACCTCCCAAAATGCCCAGAATGCACTGAAAAATAGTAAAAAATTAACTATTTCAGACATTTTGAGAGAAATAGAGAGAGCAGAAGCAGACAGAGCAGTATTTGTTGAGATTAGCTGTCTTTTTTTTTTTGTGAGGTTTGGATATGTTGTAGCTCGTTTCTGTGCAGAAATTATTGCAGCAGTGTCTAACATATTTTCTTTCATGTGAAACCTCAAAGTATGGTGTGCCAGGTCCATTTGAGTACCGGGAAAATGCGTTGCATGCATTGTTCATGATGAACAAAGGCTCTGGACAGCATCTGGAAATGGAAGAGTTAAAAAAAATTCCAAACGCAAACGCTTATAAACGCGGTTAGCCATGTTAACAAGCATTTGGCGTTTGAAACGCTGATAAAATCTACTCCTGAACGCAAGTTTGGTGTGTTAAAAAAACCGACCGTAAACTCGACTGCCTGTAAATGACGATGTGTACATGGACACATAGGAAAACATTAGGGAGAGAGAGTTCAGGTGCTGCTGAAAAAAAAACGCAGAAAAGCTCCTAAATGTGAGTTTATCAGCTGCAGTGTACATGAGTCCTAACAAAATATGTGCATTTTTGCTGTAAGCACTTGATTGCCCCTTGTCTACTGCCACACTTCCCTACCAACTCTATAGCAATCTCTAGACAGCACTAGATAGCAGCTGTGAAATCCCCATTTAAAACTGACACCAGAACAGAAGCAGAGGGGATATCTATCAATGGGGACACTTATGCCTATGACAAAAGCCAGAAGAGGAATTTTCCCTTTTGGAGATTTCTACTTGCAACCTATTATGCCTCTGTGGCCGGGATATGCAGGGAAATCAATAAAACAGCTAACATTTCCCCACTTTTTTCAAAACTGAAAAAACAGCTATAGACAGGTTGGGGGATACTATCTTAGACTAACTTTTTCCAATGATTAAGTTATAACTATCTGTACCTATGAACACTGCATAGAATGATCACATACAGCTTCTATTTATAAAGCTCAGATTACAGATTTAAGGCTTGGCTCACACCCATGCAATTTGCTTTTGAGCCGTTTTTTGCAATGCTTTTTGCATTTCGCTTTGCATTTTTACATGCACTTTTTTTCTGCATATTTACCATGTCTTTTCCAACTTTTTTTTGTATGTTTTGTTAAAAGAGGAAATGTTTTTACTGCTGGGCAGAATAAAAATGCAAAACGTGGCAAAAATGTGTTTCAGCAGCATCTCTGTTGAACTCTATTGTAGCAAAAATACTGCTTTTTTGCATTAAAAAAAAAAAAAAATTCCCGACCCTTTCCAAAAATGCAGCTGATCAAAAAAAGCATAGATGTGAACATGTCTCATAGGAAACCATGTAAAATGGACTGTCGTGTTTCTGCAAAATGCACAAAAAAATGCATTGGTGTGAACCAGGCCTAAAGGGAATCGGTGACATCTGTAAAGATTGTAATATTCTTCTTGAAGTTCTACTTGGACATCTGACAACTGTACCTTAACAAAACATGACTTCCTCCTATTATTTATCTCCCAGTCTACTATATATAGTATCTGTCCTGCATATGATGTAGACCAGTTTCCTGCCCTGTATATTAAAGGAGCTATCTCACCAGAAATCAGTCAACTAATGACAGGGGAACATTTATGGGTAATGCTGGCAATCATTGAAACGTACTTAATTATGTCATACAGGGCAGAGGCGAGCGAACGTTAAACACATGATAAAGTCAGCAGTTCAGAGCTTGTTGAAAAGATAAACATTCTTGTTAAAAAAGAAAAAGGACCAAGTGCAGCTTGCAGGAGGTTTCACAAACTGGAGGCTGAACTTTTGTTCAGGGTAAGGCTCCATGTACACGGGACACTTCTGAACGATGGAAACTGCTGGAAAACGTAGGTTAAAAAACATCTGTTTAGCCGCGTTTGCATACCGCGTTTATAAGCGTTTGCGTTTAGACGCGTTTTTTTTAAAGATAACCTCAGGAGACCTTCCAAAATGCCCAGAATGCACTGAAAAACAGTAAAAAAAATTAACTATTTCAGACATTTTGAGAGAAATAGAGAGAGCAGAAGCAGAGAGAGCAGTATGTGTTGAGATTAGCTATCTTTTTTTTTGTGGTGTTTGGATGTGTTCCAGCTCATTTCTGTGCAGAAATTATTTCAGCAGTGTCTAACATATTTTCTTTCATGCGAAGCCTCAAAGTATGGTGTACCAGGTCCATTTGAGTACCAGGAAAATGCTTTGCATGCATTTTTCATTATGGAAAAAGGCTCTGGACAGCATCTGGAAATAAAAGAGTTAAAAAAAAAAATTTGGGATACGCTTATAAACGAAGTTAGCCGCGTTTACAAGCATTTGAAACGCTGATAAAATCTACTCCTGTATGCAAGTTTGGTGCGTTAAAAAAAAACGACTGTAAACTCAACTGCCTGTAAATGACATAGTGTACATGGATAAATAAGAAAACATTAGGGAGAGTTCAGGGGCTGCTGAAAAAAAAACGCACGAAGAAAAGCTTTTTAGGATTAGGGCTCTATTTCAAGCGCAGGAGGATTTTTTTCTATATTTTAGAAAGATAACCTCAGGAGACCTTCCAAAATGCCCAGAATGCACTGAAAAAACAGTAAAAAATTTACGATTTCAGATATTTTGAGAGAAATGGAGAGAGCAGAAGCAGAGAGAGCAGTATGTGTTGAGATTAGCTGTCTTTTTTTTCTTTCTTTTCTTTTTTTTTTTGGTGGTGTTTGGATGTGTTCCAGCTCATTTCTGTGCAGAAATTATTGCAGCAGTGTCTAACATATTTTCTTTCATGTGAAACCTCAAAGTATGGTGTACCAGGCCCATTTGAATACTGGGAAAATGCTTTGCATGCATTTTTCATGATGAAAAAAGGCTCTGGACAGCATCTGGAAATGGAAGAGTTAAAAAAAAAATTTCAAATGCTTATAAACTTAGTTAGCCACTTTTACAAGCATTTGAACCCCTGATAAAAGCTACTCCTGAACACAAGTTTGATGCGTTCAAAAAAGGACTGTAAGCTCAACTGCCTGTAAACAACATAGTGTACATGGACACATAGGAAAACATTAGGGAGAGTTCAGGGGCTGCTGAAAAAAAAACACAGAAAAGCTCCTAAACGTGAGTTTATCAGCTGCAGTGTACATGGAGCCTAAGGCCCCATTCACACCTGAACATTTTGTAGGTTGCATTTTTCATGATGGAAAAAGGCTCTGGACAGCATCTGGAAATGGAAGAGTTAAAAAAAAAATTTCCAAACGCAAACAAACGCGGTTACACACGTTTCTGAGCGTTTGAAACGCTGATAAAATCTGCTCCTGAGCGCAAGTTTGGT
>CATNWA010005392.1:0-13026 GCA_951230385.1 Staurois parvus
TGCAGGAGGGCACTCAGCAAAAGATGGAATCCTTCTAATTGGTCACCGCCTCTTCATATGATATAGCAGTACTCGGGAATTCAAAACAGAGAGCTTCATAGCGCAATAACATTAAAAAACAATATGCCACAAACTCACAAGCAAGGAGTCCCAGCCCACACCAGCAATAACAGCGTTTAGGATAAGAGACAAACCCAGCCTGTTACGGCTCGTGTACCGTTGACAGCCTCGGGGAACGTCTTGACATCACATCCACAAGCCCCACCCTACGCTTTTCGTCATTAGACGTCCTCACTGAGTGGCCGAAACGCGCCCTGCCCCTTAGATATTCAAGAACTGTCAGGCCAGCGGAGCTGTCAGACGGCAGGAGCCAGTGTCGGGAGCGGAGCCTATTTTTTTCAGATCAGCAGCAGGCTTTGTGATTGACATTGGGTCAACTAGGGGAAATTTATTTTTCTTCTATTAATAAAGGACTTGTCAAAGACTGTCTCCTGTCTTTTTTTTTTTTTTTTACACTACACTTTTGTTTTTTTGTGACTGTGAGTAGCGGTACCCCATACTCATTCACATAGAAGGGGGGTTTGAATCTGGGGACCCCGTTGTTAAAGGTGGCTTCCAGATTCTGATAAGCCCCCCCGCCCACAGACCTCCACAACAACCGGCCAGGGTTGTAGGGAAGAGGCCCTTGCCCCATCAACATGGGGACAAGGTGCTTTGGGGGGGAGCCCCCCTGCCCCAAAGCAACCCCCCATGTTGAGGGCATGTGGCCTGGTGTGGTTTAGGAGGGGGGGAACTGCTTGCTCATCTCCCCCCTTTCCTGACCTGCTGGGCTACATGCTTGGATAAGGGTCTGGAATGGATTTTGGGGGACCCCGCCCATTTTTAAAAACATTTTGTCGTGGGGGGTTCCCCTCAAAAACTCACATCAGACCCGAAGGGCTTGGTATGGATGGAGGGGGGACCCCATGCCATTTTTTAAATAATTTTTTAATTGCTGGCAATTTTTTTTTATATTTAGCTGTCAGTGGGGAACCCCGCTGACAGCTTAAATATTAATGTATGGTTTTCACTACTAAAATACCGCATGACTTGATAAAATAACTCATGCAGTATTTTAGTAGCGTTTTTTAGTGAATGCAAATGTTTTTTTGAAACACGGTGCAGTATTTTACTGCATACTCGGCTGCTGGAAGATACCGCTTTGTGAATTGTGCCCTATATCTGTTACACAAAAAAGTGAAGCACCAGAGAAACTTGAACATTTGGCTCAAGTAAGCAATACATTTAGCAAAATGCCAAGTGTATTGCGCACAGAGAATGGAACTGAATATACAGGTGATAACACAAAGGTGATTCTCAGACAGCATGGCATAATATGTCAATCTACTGTACCATACAATCCAGAACAAAATAGGGTTGCAGAAAGAGTGAACCGTATTCTGTTATTACTATGTGAGAGTGGAAGAACCATGCTGTTTGATGCAAATATGCCAACGACGTAATGGGGGAAATTCAATTGATAAAATTCCACATGAACTGTGGAATGAAAATGCTCTGAATTTGAACCATCCAAAAACTTTTGGAAGCAAAGTGCACATCCCAAAAGAGAAACATACAAAATGGGATGCTTGCGCAAAGGAAGGTATATTTGTGGGGTGAATCTCAAAAGCAAACAAAGGATTTCCCAGCACCCTTACCAGCCACCCTGCAAAACAACCAAATTGGCCCTGTCTAACAGTTTGTGTTAAAAATCAGAGGGTTTTTGTTTGCACGCATTTGCAAATGCATGGGTTAGCCGCAGTCCCGCATCAAGGGGCCTCTGTATACTGCGGTCCCAACTCCATTAATGGATAGGTTAAAATAGAACTTTGACCTACCCACCTAAATCCCCCCCCCCCCCCCCCCCGCCTACCTGTAGCAGTGTGCTGCTCAGAATACTCACCACCCCGGGGATCCAGTGTTGTCCAGCTGAGATCCCCTTCTCTGCAGCTGGCACTCAAATCCCGTGCCGCTATCTTCTTCCAGGATGTCATTGGGAGGCACAGGCAGTCCTCCCCACCCCATGATGCGACACTAGGCCCGATCCCTCCTACTTTTGAATTTTGAATAAAATAAATTCAAATTTGAATAGAAAAGAATAGAATAGAAAAAACTATAGAATCAAATATAACTGTCTTCTAGATATTGAATTAAAAAAAAAAACCAATAGAATAAAATAAAATAAAACCATCTTCTGAATTTCAAATAGAATAAATTCAAATTCGAATGCTGTTTCGATACTTTTTGATTCGGTTGAATTGAATTCAATTCACCCAAATTCGGAAAATTCAAATCGAATTTGAAAACGAATAAACAAAAAAGAAACTAATTCCAAAAACATATTAAATTAATTTAACTAAACAAAATTATTTAAATAATGAATCAAAGTGAAACAATTTTTTTTTCGTTCTGCACATGGCTAGAATCTGGAAGCCCCTTTAACAATAAGAGCACCCCCAGATATCCCCTGATGTGAATGATCAAGGGGTACATAGACCTACTCATTCACAAAAAAATGTAAACTATAGCAAAAGCACACAGCTTAGGACAGGTCTTTTAATTAAAAAGAAACCCTAAAAAAGTCATGTGATGTTCATCCACTGTCAAACACACCATCCAGTAATGTAGATCCTTGCCAATCATGATGCTTTGCCTAAGAGAAAAAAAAAACCCTCCAACACCATCTGCTCTCCAGTTTCTGAGATCTTCAGCAGATGACAGCTGATATAAAGGAGTGGGGTCACCTAGATGATATCATTAACCATATTTGGACATGACATGTGTGGTCAATGACATTACCCAGTAGACCCCCACCCCTTTGTATATATGAGCTGTCATTGGTTCGACCTGTCCTTCAGCAGGAGTGAAACGACATCTAGATGTGCATCAATGGGTAGTGTTTTTTCTTTCTTTCAGTTGGTGTCTGGCATCATGGATGTCATGGATCTATAGATAATGTGTTTTACGGTGAATGTACAATGTGGGACTTGGTTTTTTATTTTTTTTGGTTTACATTTTTTTATTATAAATGAGTAAGGGATACTATGTATCCCTTGCTCACAGGGTCATAAATAGGGGGGTCCAAACCCCCCTTCCTAGAGTATCCATAGGTGGCACCTGCATAGTAATTTGGCTAGAAAGCCCAGCTGGCTTTGATTGAGTTGAAAGCTACCTTTCTGAATGTGTTTGACACATCATTTATGACCTATGATGTGTAATATTTTTATTAAGAACTTTTATAATAAGTTTATGAATGACACAATTTATTTGGTAGGTGCTACGTATATCCTATCATTTGTTTAGAAGTGACAAATATTGGTTCCTTACTAGCTGCCCTATGTTTTTTCTATTAGCGCAGACTCTATTTTATTTATTCAGAATAATCCTAATTGTTGAAAATGTGACATTCGTTGTAATTTCACTGGAAATTCAAAATAATAATAGGTGAGCAAAAGAGAGATCAAATGTTTCACTTTTTTTTTTTATATTCCAGAAACCACTGAGGTAAAACTGAGTTTCAAAACTGAAATTGCAACTTCATGATCAGTTAATGAAAATTTTAAGACATCCCATAGTATGATCCAAAAGGTTGGCACATTCCACCATGCAGATGTTTTTGAATAACACACAGACAGATTTAATCAAATTTTTTGTGGCTACCTGCCCATGAGGTATGTAAGGTACCTAGATCTCTGTATGTTAATGACGAAGTTCACAGCAATGCATCAGACTGATTGTGTTAATTCATGCTATGCACAGCAGGAATAGAAATTCCCACTATAGAAATTCTAGAAATTACCTGTTCATTACTGATGCTCTGCTTTTGTTTTGTTTTCTAGAATATGTGAGAATTTGAGGTCTGCTACTCGAAAAGGAAATTACATATACAAGACTTTTTTATGCTGGATTAACAGGCTTCCCCTTATCACTGTGGGGTATTTAACTTTGGACCAAAGACATTCTAATCAGTAGCAATCCATTTGACTTTAGAATTACATTTTCAAAAGCATACAAAATGATTTGGGGAGATTTTTAGAGAAAATACGGCAATGGTAAAAGCTTTTTAAGAAATTCAGCTACCTTGATTCTGTGTCACCTGCTATTGCTTTAGGGATGTAGAATGAAGCAGCTGGAGTTATAGATAAAGACAAGAGACAATTGAAACAGAACAATCTAAAACCTAAGACAAGGATCTAAAAAGAGACAGTTAAGTTAAAACTAGTAAAGTATGCTTCCAGCAAGTATGAAAAGATAAGGCAAGTGAAACAAAGACAGCCAATTGCATGTTACTGCTGGAAACCACACCATTTGAAGTACCAGTATAGAAGGTCCCTGCGGAACCAGCCAAGGTTTGATCCATCTATAGCCAGCTTTAGACAAAGAATTTTAGAAAAGAGAATAGCATCGTTTCTTTAGCTCCATCTGCCCCTCCTTGTCATGATAATATAATTGAATAATGAAACAAACTCTATTTCACCCTATGTACCTCTGGTAAAACAGATCAGGGAATTGTCAATCCGCAATAATGTAAAGAATATGAAATTACCAACTGTGGATTCTAAAACATTACTCCCAACACCTTGACTAGGATAGGAAAAAAGGAATTGCTGCCCCACTGTCAAGATTATGTGACTCCATTTTTCTTAGACAAGTGTGGATGTCCCTATGTTAACCCCTTTGCAATGCCTCCCCGCAGCATTTTGTGTGGGCTTTGATGCAGAGAGGCGGAGGACCTTCCTGATCATGTGATCACTGTGATTGACTCTCACATGATTAGGAGTCTTTCCCACTGACTTCCAATCAGAAGCTGTCCCCAAGACCTGTTGGGAGACAGTTTGGTTAGTGTGCATTGAGCGCATTCTCTTCACACAACCTCAGGCCATATGTGGGGATGCATATGTGTGGTGGCTGGGCTTAGGGCCTACTTTTTCTGCCACCACATAAAATATATGAAGTGTGTCCAGAATATACTTTAATGAGAATGAAGTTCCTATGCTCGAGATGGGCTCTGCGAAGGGAGAAACTGGCCAAGGCCACTTGGGATGGGGTGCCAGGTATATGTTATAACACTATCAGTTGCATTCAACTGTCTCGTATTAAGTGTTCAAGTGCCTCGTATTAAGAAAAATGCAAGCAAGTTTGGAACAGTGATGCATGATAACATTTTGTGTGAAATTGGATAAAAGTGAATCAGAAACTTTGGAAATGGTGAGGAAAGCTTATGAAGAAGCTGCGCTATCATCTGCACAAGTGTACCGATGGCAAAAGGCCTTCAAGGAAGGACAAATAGGTGGTGAAGATGAAAAATGATCAGGATGCCCATCTTAATCAAAAATGGAACAGAATGTGGATGCAGTGAGGTTTGTTCTCAAACGTGACCGACGGCTCACTCTCAAAATTATTGCAGAGGAAATGGGGAGTACCAAGTCAATTGATCATGAAATCATGACTCAGGATTTGAGCATGAGAAAAGTGTGTGCAAAACTTGTTCCAAAGAACTTGTTACCTGACCAGAAGGAACACCGTCAACCTGTTTGCCAAGACCTGTTGGCCCATTTGGAAAGAGAGCCTGATGTTGCGAGTCAAGTGATCCTTCATCATGACAAAGCACCGAGTCACAGTGCTTTGGCTGTCAGCGAGTTTTGGGCTGTAAAACACATCACGGCGCTTCTCTCTCCACCCTACAGCCCTGACTTGACTCCTTGCGACTTTTTCATATTCCCAGAGATGAGGATGGGTTTGAAAGGACACCATTTCAGTAATGTGGATAACATCCAAAGAGTCACTCTGCAAGCTCAGAACGACATTCCACTTGAAGACTTCCAGGGATGCTATGAAGGATGGAAAAATCCCTAGAAGTGTTGTGTACACTCAGAAGGTGCGTAACTTGAAGAAGACAATGTTCAATTGTAACATTTTTCAGAAAAATAGCATTCTTATTACTTTCTGAACACACCTGGTGTGTGTGTGTGTGTGTGTGTGTGTATGTATATATATATATATATATATATATATATTATATATATATAAATATACAGTGGTTATCGAAAGTTTGGGCACCCCAGCTAAAAATTTGTATTAATGTGCATAAAGAAGCCAAGGAAAGATGGAAAAATCTCCAAAAGGCATCAAATTACAAATTAGACATTCGAGATTGTGAAGGCCATGGCAAAACCTTCAGTTTACGCCTCTTGATGTAATCCCCCATGGATTTCGAGGTGTTTTTACCTTTTTTGATCATTATCCAATTTGTATGAAGCCATCCTTTCTTTAACTTCAGCTTTTTCACAGATTAGCATCAAGTTACCATCCAAAATTTGCTGAAATTGTATTGAATCCATTTTTCAATTCTTGTTTGAGGTATCTTCTACTTACGTGAGATTGTTCCCTGTGCCACTGGCTGCAACACAACCCCAAAGCATGATTGATCCAACCCCATGCTTAACAGTTGGACATTTGCTGAGGTTCTTTTCTTTAAATTCTGTGTGCAACACAACCCCCTTCTTCCAACCCCCAAACGTACCTTTGCTCATTCCAACGGCCAAAAAGTTCAATTTTAACCTCATCGGTCCACAGAACTTGTTTCCAAAAATGCATCAGGCTTGTCTATATGTTCATTTGCAAAGTTCAAACGATGATTTTTGTGGTGAGGACGTAGAAGAGGTTTTCTTCTGATGACTCTTCCATGAAGACCATATTTGTACAAGTATCTCTTTATAGTGGAATAGTGTACCACAACTCCAGTGTCTGCCAGATCTTTCTGGAGGGATCATGCAGTCAAACGTGGGTTTTGAATTGTTTTTTCTCACAATTCTGCGAGCTGCTCTGTCTGATATTTTTCTTGGTCTTCCAGATCTTGCTTTAACTTCCACTGTTCCTGATGACTGCCATTTCTTAATTACATTCCGAACAGAGGATACTGACATCTGAAAACGCTTTGCTATCTTCTTATAGCCTTCTCCAGCTTTGTGAGCGTCAACTATTTTCAGTTTCAGTTTTCTAGACAACTGCTTAGAAGAACCCATGGTGCTGATTGTTGGGGCAAGGTCAGATGAGTCTGGGCATTTAAAACCTTTGAGATTGACATCACCTGGTCTTCCCAGACGATGATTGAGAACAATCCATGACACTTGCAGGTCTCAGCTTTGCAAAGGGGGCAGTGCATGCTATAAATTTTGCAGGGTGCCCAAAGTTTTTGCAGATGCCATTTTTTTTTTGTTTTCTGTTATTTTGAAAGTGTAAATGATGAAAATAAATCTAACTTTTGTTGACATAAGAATGTCTAATCTGTAATTTGATGCCTTTTGGAGATTTTTCCATCTTTCCTTGGCTTCTTTATGCACATTAATACAAATTTTTAGCTGGGGTGCCCAAACTTTCGATCCCCACTGTATATATACACACACACTACACACAATATATACATACATATATATAAATACACATATATATATATGTGTGTATGTATGTATGTATATATTGTGTGTGTGTGTGTGTGTATATATATATATATATATATATTATATATATATATATACACTATATTGCCAAAAAGTATTGGGGACACCCCTCCAAATCATTGGATTCAGGTGTTCCAATCACCTTCATGGCCACAGGTGTATATAATCAAGCACCTAGGCATGCAGACTGCTTCTACAAACATTTGTGGAAGAATGGGTCCTTCTCAGGAGCTCAGTGAATTCAAGCGTGGTACCGTGATAGGTTGCCACCTGTGCAATAAGTCCAACCATGAAGTGTCCTTGCTAATTATTCCATGGCCAACTGTTAGTAGTATTATAACAAAGTGGAAGCAACTGGGAATATACAGAAACTCAGCTATGAAGTGGCAGAGCAAGGTCAGCGTATGCTGAAACACACAGTGAGCAGAAGTCACCAACTGTCTGCAGAGTCAATAGCTAAAGACATCCAAACTTTGTGTGACCTTCAGATTAGCACAACAGTGCATAGAGAGCTTCATAGAATGGGTTTCCATGGCTGAACAGCTGTATCCAAGCCTTACATCACCAAGTGCAATGCAAAGCTTCTAATGCAGTGGTGTAAAGCACGCCACCACTGGATTCTGGAACAGTGGAGACATGTTCTCTGGGGTGATGAATCACGCTTCTATGTCTGGCAATCTGATGGACATTTCTGGGTTTGGCAGTTGCCAGGAGAATGGTACTTGCCTGACAGCATTGTGCCAAATGTAAAGTTTGGTGGAGGGGGGATTATGGTGTGGGGTTGTTTTTCAGGGTTGTGTTGGATTCGGTGGGTGCTTGGTTTCAGTGAAGAGGATACTTATTAAGGTGTTGTCAGGAATGGATAGGAGCAGTGGTGGGTCTCACCTGCCTTATGGCTGCTGTACCAGGGCTGGCCAGCGGTGTGACTTCCCAGCAATAGAGACTTCACCTGCAGCCCTAGCACAAACACCTGAACTGCTTATGCTGGATGATTTTAAGGGATGGCCAGACCTGCAGACTCTGCCAAGTGGTGTGTGTTTTGACTGTGGCCCTGTAATCTTGTTCCTGCATTCTGTTACTGTCCTCCTGTCTTGTTGCGTGACCTTCCTTGGTAGTCTGGACCTGTGATGACTTCTTCCTGTTTCTGAGATCCCTGGCTTGTACCCCGATCCAGTCTCTGCCTGACCCCCTTGTACCTTACTGCCTGATAGTTGCTGTACCTGGTCGTGACCTGACTACGCTCTGCCTGCTCCCCTTTTTCCTACCTGGCCCGGGGTTAATTTTTAAACCGGGGGCCCGCCGGGCGACGCTTTTCATTGTATGTATTTTTCTGTGGGGGGTTTGGTTTTGTTTGCATGTGTTAAAGTTTTTTTGTATTTTTCACTGCGTTTTTGTTTGTATTTTTTGTTTGAATAAATTTATTGTTTTAAACTTATCTGAAGACTGCTTTCCCCGTGTCCGTCACATACCTCTGGTCATACCCGGGGCCCTACATTACACCCAAAAGGGCCCAAACCTGACCAGAAGTGGCTGACAGGGAAGCCTCTTGGTTTTGGTTTATGGGGAAAGGGTGGATTTTTGATGAGGTTGTGGGATTTAATCTGCTAAGGGTTTTATGAAAAGGGGAATGCTTATCAAAATCTGAAGGAGTATCCCAGGGATGAAACTGCTAGGAAAGTTTCGGCCGGGTCATGTTCAGTAATTTAGGGGACAAAATTTTTGGGTTGCAGCCAAAGATTTAGGTTTGTGCCCGGGGTTTGGGTTTTTTCTGGGGACCCCCCCAATGCAGGGATGAATTTTTGCCGCCTTTAAATGCCGACCAGGTAGAGTTTCCCCGGTATGGTTTTTTTGGGAAGAGTGGGTTACTTTCTTGGGGCGTTATTCTGCCTTTTTCCCACAAAATACTAAGGATTGGGATTAAACGCAGTGCAGTCTTTTGGGGCAGACAGGCTTTGTGTAAGCTCGCTTTGTTTTAAAAACCCCCTAAATGCAAGCATGGGCGATTTGTTGGCCCCCCCCCCTGCCCCCCCCCCCCCCTCAGTCAGCTTACAAAACCCTCCCCCCCTTTAACTAAATTTTCCCCAAAGCTCTATTCCTGCATTCCTTACACTCCTCCTTTCCCTGCTTTTTTAAAAGCAAGGGCAGTTTCCCTGTTTCCCCCTCGCGGGCCCCATCCTCCTTTTAAACCCCGTAAAAAAAGCCCCCCTGTAGCACTTTTTCCCTCCTCGGGTTCCCTTCTTTTTCCCCCTTTTTTTCTGTCTCCAAACTGCTCCCTTCGTTTTTTCAGACCTGGTTTTTTTTCTTGCAGGGGCCCCCAGTAGGGTTTAAAAACCAAAAAAAAAGCGAAAATTCTTTCCAAACCCAGTTTCCCTCCGGCCCGTTTCCAAAAAACCGGGGAGCCTGCCGTTGAGAAAACCCCGCCTTCCGTGGTTCAGGCCCGGGGCCTCCGGGATCCGCACTTTGGCCCGGGTGCCTGTACCCCCGGCCCCGATGCCCGTTCCCCGCCTGTTTCCTTTTTACCCAACCTGATTTCCTGTAACCCCGCCTTATGGGCCCGTACCCACCCCGGGTGTACCCAGCCCCCGTTTCATTTATCAAGCCTGATTTCACTGGAAACAAGCCTAAGCACTGATTTAAGCCCGATGGGTTTCCCATTAGGCCCAGTTAAAACCCCATGCCCCCTGTCGAGCCAAATGATGATGCCTGGGGGACCCCGTGCCCGTTGGGCATCCCGGTGACCCCATGCCCCTGTCGAGCCCCGGGGCAATCCGGGGGGACCTGATGACCCGGTTTCCCGCTTTTCGTGCCCAAATTTACTCAGAGCCCCCTGCGTGCCTGGGGACTTGGTGCCCCCTGCCTTTTTCCAAAGGGGACGCCGGGGCCCCCCTGTTGAGGGCCCAAAAGGGCCCCGTTTCCTGGTGACCCCGATGCCCCCTGTCCCGCCCCGACATCCAATTTTTCTGACCCAGTGCCCCCCCCCCGGGCATGCCAGTTGACCCCGGAGCCCACTGCCTTGCCCGATGACCGGGGCCCGCTGTCGGGGCCAAATTGGAAACCCGATGCCTTGGGGACCCGATGCCCGCTGTCCAGCCAGACATTCCCAAATTTTTCTGACCCAAGGGGCCCGCCTCATGCCTTTGACTCGGAGCCCACTGCCTTGCCAATGAAAGCGGTGGGCCCCCCTGTCCCAGCCAAGTGACCTGATGCCTTGGGGACCCCGAAAGCCCGCTGTCCAGCCCGCGATCCTTTTCACCCCGGCCCCGCGGGCATGGGCCCGTTTTACTCGGAAAACCCCCTGTCGTGCTTTGGGGACCCCGGTGCCTGTCGCTCTGCCTGGGGGTCCCGGCCCCCCCGCCGCTCTGCCTGGGGGCCCGAGACCTTTTTCCGCCTGGGGGTCCGGCGCCCGCCGCCCGCCTGGGGGGCCCCAGAACCGTCCCCTCACTTTTCCCCCCGGGGGCCGGCGCCCGCCGCTCCCCCTGGGGGGCCCGGACCTTGGTTTGCTCCGCCGGGGGGCCCCGGGGCCCGCCGCGCCCCCCTGGGGGGTTCGAGGAAACCCGTCCCTTCCCCCCTGGGGGGGGCGGCGCCCGCCGCCCCCGACTGGGGGGGCCCCAGGCCCCGTCGGCCCCCCCGCCTGGGGTCCGGCGGGGGGCCCCTCCGCCTGGGGGCCCGAGACCTGTCGCTCCCCCCTGGGGGCCCCTGCCTGTCGCTCCCCTGGGGGCCCAAGCCTGTCGCCCCGCCTGGTGGGCCCGATTTGGGCCTTAGACCCGCCTGGGGGGCCAGTGCTGTCGCCCCGCATGGGGCTACTGGCCCCTGCGCTGAGCTCCACCGGGGGGCCGCCGCCTGCTGCTCCACCTGGGGGCGGGTGCCTGCTGCTCGCTGGTGGACCCGCTGCCTGCTGCTCGCATGGTGGCCGATGCCGCTGCTCCACTTGGTGGCGCTGCCTGCTGTTTCGCCACTGGTGATCCGATGTGCCTCTGCCCGGAGTCCCGAGGGGCCTCTGCCCGGAGTCCAGCCCCATTTTGCCTCTGCCCCGAGTCCTGCCCCATGTGCCCCCTGCCCCGGAGTCCGGGCCCCATGTGCCTCTTTCCCCCCGTCCTGCCCCCCTGTGCCAGTCTTTTTTATCCCCCCCCGTTTTTCCAACCCCCGGGCGGGGGGAAAATTTTTCCCCGCTAGGGGCGATGTGCCCGCCCCGTGTGCCTCTGGCCCGATGTGGGCCCCTGCCCCGGGGTGCCGCTGCCCGTTGCCTTGCCCGGAGTCCAGCCCCAAGTGGGCCCCTTTCCCGGGGTGCCCCTGCCCGGAGTCCGCCCCGTGGTCCTCCTGCCCGGGAAATTTCCCGGCCCGGTGGCCTTTTGCCGGGGTCCCGCCCCTGTGGCCTCTGCCCCGGGGTTCCGCTGCCATTGGTTTTCCGCTGCCCCATGTTTCCTCTGCCCCGGGAAATCCCCGCCCGGTGTGCCATGCCCGAGTCCTGGCCCGGGGGTGCCAAAACCCTTTTTAAAAACCCGCCCGTTACCAAACCCCCCCGGGGAACATTTTGGGGCCCCGCTAAAACTGTTTGGAGCGCCCGGGGGCCGCTCCTTGAGGGGGGGGACTGTCAGGAAAGGAGGGGCCCGCAGTGGTGGGGGCAACCTGCCATTGGGGGAGTACCCGGGTTTGGGCCCGGGGTGCTCCCAGCAATCAGAGACTCAAACCCTTCAGCCCGCCAAAAAACCTGAAAAAAGCATAAAAGGGGGGTTTTTATTTAAGGGATTTCCCGACCTGCGGGCTCGCCTTTGGGGTGGGGTTTTTTTCCCGGGCCCCGTATCTTGGGTTTCCCGATCCTGTTCCCGGTTTCCCTGTCCCTTTTTTGCTGACCCCCGCCTGAATGGACCTTGCTGATTTTCCCGTTCTGACCCCTTTTTTAACCCCCACCCCTTTCGCTGACCCCCCCGTACCTACCTGCCGTTAGGGTTTCTGTACCCCTGTAGTGGATTGGGTTGACAGTAAAGTTTTAATTTGATGATCAGTAAAATTTACCCAAATTTTTTAGTCTTGCACTGTCTGTATCCCTTTCTCTTTAAAAATTTCCCTTTTTTTTCTTAAGTAAACAAACCCGATATAGGGTTTACCGAACAATGTTTATAATTAAGATGGCGCCTTTTATCCGGGGTCTTCGCCCTTTGGGGACTCATTTTGGGAGGGAAAAAAGGGATCTTTTAATGTAAAAAACCCCCCCTTTTAAAAAAAGGGTGAGTCTCTTTGGGGGCAAAAAGATTGGAAAATCAACACGGGATTGGGAGAACACCCAAAAAACCCAGTGGACTTTTTTACTCAATCAATTTTATATTTCTTTGCCTGCAAACAATTTTCCCTTAAAAAAGATAAATGTTAGTTTTCCCCAATTAAAAAAGAATTTTTTGGAAAAATTTGGGAAACTGCGAAATGTCGTGTCTTTATTCCACGTGGGACGTATTCTCATAATTTAAATTTGGGGTCACTGGTAATTCACGGTAAATGGTTTAAGTTTAAACCCAGTCCAAAAAAAAACATT
>CATNWA010005393.1:0-12354 GCA_951230385.1 Staurois parvus
CAGGAATATATACGATGGAAGCCTCCGTCCATTATAATTAGTTTGTTTTCAACCCTCTAACGGCCATTCTACTGACAGCTTGTTCAGTTTTAAGTGTAAGAGGAAAAACAATAGACTTTACTGGCCAGAATCACCGAGTGAAAATAAAGTAAAAAGCCTAAAAAACGAAAACGAAGGCAGCCATCAGATCTAGGAATTGGTAAGCTGCATGTTTGTTTTCTTGGGTGTATTTACCACTGTTTAAACAAGCAACAAGACGTTGTAGTACTTCGGTCCGATTCCTACAATCAGTAATAAGACGTAATAAGTTCATCACAGTCCTTGGCCGTTGGGTGATGGTTAATCATCAGAGAAGAAGCAACGTTACCATCCATTCCAATGTTTAACCTGCTTAGATCTACTACATGGCCAAGAGTAAAAAAATGTGGACAATCCTCAGTTTGATGCTCAGCCAAATCCATAAAGAAATGGTTTGATGAGTTTGGTGTGGAGGAACTCAAGTGGCCCCAAGCTCAACCTCACTCAATGGATGAATTGGAATGATTATTGCCGGTCAGATCTTCTCATCCCCACATCATTACCTGACCTCTCAATGGCTCAGTTGGCTGAATATACACAAATCTTCGAAGACTCACTCCAAAAAATTGGAAAGCCTTCCCAGCAACATGGAGGCATTTATAACTCCAAAGGGGGACGGGGCACAGCTCTATGTTACTGCCCATTAGGATTTGGGGTTGGATGTCAAGGCAACAAGGCCATATAGGTGCTATGGTTTGATGAGTTTGGTGTGGAGGAACTCAAGTGGCCCTGACATCAACCTTACTCAAAGTGATGAATTGAAATGCCTTTTGTGAGTCTCAATCTACATCCATACCTGACCTTGCAATGGCTCAGTTGGCTGAATATACGCAAGCAGGGGCGACTGACAACTCATGGGGCCCCTGGGCAATAGGGGATCATGGGGCCCCTGTGTCCTCACCTCCACACTCAAACCATGCACAAAAAAGCCTCTGAAAGGTACCAGGGGCATCTCATGGGGCCCCCTACTGACCCTGGGCCCTCGGGCAGTGCCCGAGTGCTCTATTGTCAGTCCACCCCTGTACACAAGTCTTCGAAGACTTACTCCAAAACATTAGTGGAAAGCCTTCCCAGCAGCATGAAGACACAAAGGGGGAAGTGGCACAGCTCCATGTTACTGCCCCTTAACTGCCCATCGGTTTTGGGGTTGGATGTCCAACAAGGCCATATAGGTGCTATGGTTTGATGAGTTTGTGGCCCCGACATCAAACTTACTCAACGGGATGAAAATTGGAAATGCCTTTTGTGAGTCAGATCTTCTCATCCCGGCCCCCCTCCACTCGGCTGCCGACCGCTTACAACGACAGCATCCTTCCACTGTCATGTCCTGACCTAAGCCACCACCACCGCGTACAACGACTCACTATCAGCTACCCTAGACTCTCTGGCACCCCTAACCACACGCAACATCAAACCCAGAAACCGCTCCAACCATGGCAGAACGACCATACTAAATGCCTCAAACGTCGCAGTCGTGCGCTGGAGAGACTATGGCGCAAAACCAGGTCCCCCTCATGCATTCCCTCCCTCTACAAATCTGCCTTCCTCCACCTACACCTCCTCCCTCCACGCCCGCCAAGCAGGCCTACTTTGTTAACCTGATCAACACCCTCTCCACCTGCCCTCCCGCCGACTCTTCTCCACCTTCAACTCCCTGCTCTCTCCCCCCCCCCCTCCTCCACTCAGTACCCTCACTTACCGCCCACGAGATTGCCACTCATCTCCACAACAATATTGACGCAATCCACAAGGACATAGTCAACTTGCAATCTACCTCCCCATCTAGCCTCCCCCCTTCCATCACCCCCTCATCTCTCCCCTCCTCTGACCTCGCAACAGCACTGCCCCCCACCACACCCAAGGCCCTGCCTACCGTAACCCCCCCATCACTGCACTCCTTCAGCCCTACTACCACTGAGGAAGTCACCAGAGTCTTCTCAGAAGCCCGCCTCACTACCTGCCCCCTGGACCCTATCCCCTCCCAACTTTTCCGGTCACCCCCCCTCTTCACTCATCCGCTCCCTTACCCACATCTTCAATCTCTCCCTCTCTACTGGCGTCTTCCCCTCCCCCCTAAAACATGCGCACATCACCCCCATACTCAAAAAGCCCTCCCCTGGACCCCACTGACCTCAACAACCTCAGACCAATTTCCCTGCTGCCACTCACTTCCAAGCTCCTTGAGCGCTTGGTCTTCGATCGCCTAAGCGCCCACCTAACTGACAGCAACCTCCTTGACCCACTACAGTCCGGCTTCCGTCCCCTACACTCCACCGAAACTGCCCTCCTCAAAATCACCAACGACCTGCTAACCGCCAAAGCCAAAGGCAACTACTCTGTCCTCCTCCTCCTCCTCCTAGAACCTCTCCGCGGCCTTTGACACAGTCGACCACCCCCTCCTCCATAATAAACTACTCTCCCTTGGCATCAGAGACTCCGCTCTCCTCCTGGCTCTCATCCTAGCCCTATCCCAACGCTCCTTCAGCGTTTCCTACAACGCTGCCACCAACTCCTCCTCCCCCTCTCTCCCCCTCTCTGTTGGGGTCCCCCAAGGCTCTGTCCTTGGACCCTTCTTCTCTTCTCCATCTACACCTCCTCCCTTGGCAAACTCATACACTCCCACGGCTTCAATTACCACCTCTATGCTGATGATACTCAAATCTACCTATCCACCCCTCACCTCACCCCCACATTCTCCGCCCGCATCACTCACCTCCTAAACGACATCTCTGACTGGATGTCGCTGCTCCATTTCCTCAAACTCAACCTCTCCAAAACCGAGCTTCTCGTCTTCCCCCCAGCCCGCGCCCCCCCCCCCATCCTTTCCATCACTACCAACACCACCACCATCAATCCCCGCCCAGCAAGCCAAGATCCTTGGCGTCATTCTGGACTCAAACCTTTCCTTTCAACCTCATGTCAAATCACTTACAAACACATGCAGGCTCCACCTCCGGAACATTGCCAAGATACGCTCCTTCCTTACCCCAGACACCACTAAACTACTCGTACACTCCCTGATTATCTCACGCCTTGACTACTGCAACTCCCACCTCACCGGCCTACCCCAGTGCAGGCTCTCCCCGCTTCAGACCATCCTGAACTCAGCGGCCAGACTCATCCACCTCACCAGTCCGCTCCACCTCTGCCACCCCCCTCTGCCTCTCCCTCCACTGGCTCCCCATTGCCCAACGCATTAAATTCAAATTGCTCACTCTGACCTATAAGGCCATTCACAACACTGAGCCCCTAACTACCTCACCGACCTGATTCCCAGGTACCACCCTACATGTACCCTTCGCTCTTCACAGGACCTCCTTCTATCTTGCTCCCTGGTCTCCTCCTCCCACGCACGACTGCAAGACTTCTCCAGGTCCTCCCCCATCCTCTGGAACTCACTACCCCCACACCCCAATCCATCAGACTGTCACCTTCCCTCCTCACCTTCAGGCGCTCCCTGAAAACCCACCTCTTCAGGGAAGCCTACCCCACCCTCACCTAACAGCCGCTGCCCTTCCCTCCTCCTACCACTCCATCCCCCCACAGCCGTTCCTCCTCCTGTACCTCTACCCCCCTCCCTCCCTAGATTGTAAGCTCGAAAGAGTAGGGCCCTCTAACCCCTCGTGTGCTGTTTGATGTTACTGTTCTGTTTCATGTATTGTCCCCCCCTCTATTGTACAGCGCTGAGCAAGAACCCTTTGGCACTATATAAACTCGATAAATAAATAAATAAACCTACAAACGCTTCCTCCGCCTTCTACAAAGTTACAATGTACAGTTTGATTGCTGGGGGAGGGGAGACTGAGGAAATGCTTCCCCCTCCTTATACAAAGTTACAATGTACAGTCTGATCACTGGGGGGGGGTGGCCTAAAGAAATGCCTCCTCTTGTCTGTTGACATTATCTCAGCCTAGTTATATACACGGCTTCAAAAAAAATGAAAGGAAGACTCTGAAAACCCATCAGATCTCAATGGAGAGGAATCTCCTGCTGGATCTCTATACTGACATGGATGGGGGATGGGTGAGGAACATAAGGACGCCCCATCGTTTGATGGAAATTAAAATGATCGACCTACAGAGGACTGAATTCACAGACACCCCGAAAATCAATGAAAAAATGATGCAGCAGACGAGTCCATTTTTGTGAAATGTCATTGCAGCAACTCAGAATGGTCCTACCCGTAGTCTGTGTGGCCCCCACGTGCTTGTATGCATGCCTGACAACGTCGGGGGAGGGTCCTAATGAGACCACGGATGGTGTCCTGGGGGATTTCCTCCCAGATCTGGACCAGGACATCACTGAGCTCCTGAACAGTCTGAGGTGCAATCTGGTGGCGTCGGATGGACCGAAACATGACATCTCAGAGGGGTTCTATTGGACTTTGGTCAGGTGAGTGTGGGGGCCGTTCAATGGTATCCATTCCTTCATCTTCCAGGAACTGCCTGCATACTCTCCCCCACATGAGGCCGGGCATTGTCGTCCACCAGGAGAAACCCAGGACCCACTACACCAGGAGGAACCTAGGACTCACTGCACCAGGAGGAACCCAGGATCCCCTGCACCAGAGGAACCCAGGACCCGCTGCACCAGGAGGAACCCAAGACCCGCCGCACCAGGAGGAACCCAGGACCCACTACACCCAGGAGGAACCCAGACCCACTACACCAGGAGGAACCCAGGACCCACTACACACCAGGAGGAACCCAGGACCCACTACACCAGGAGGAACCCAGGACTCACTGCACCAGGAGGAACCCAGGACTCACTGCACCAGTGTAGGGTCTGACAATGGGTCCAAGGATTTCATCCCGATACCTAATGGCAGTCAGGGTGCCATTGTCTAGCCTGTAGAGGTCTGTGTGTCCCTCCATGGATATACCTCCCCAGACCATCACTGACCCACCACCACAACGGTCATGCTGAACCATGTTTACAGGCAGCAGAATCTTCTCTACGGCTTCTCCAGACCCTTTCACGTCTGTCACATGTGCTCAGGGGAACCTGCTCTCATCTGTGAAAAGCACAGGGTGCCAGTGGTGGACCTGCCAATTCTGGGTTCAATGGCAAATGCCAGTCCAGCTCTATGGTGCCGGGCAGTGAGCACAGGGCCCACTAGAGGACGTTGGGGCCCTCAGGCCACCCTCATGAAGTCTGTTTCTGATTGTTTGGTCAGAGACATTCACACCAGTGGCCTGCTGGAGGTCATTTTGTAGGGCTCTGGCAGGGCTCATCTGTTCCTCCATGCACAAAGGAGCAGATACCGGTCCTGCTGGATGGGTTAAGGACCTTCTAACGCCCTGTCCAGCCCTCCTAGAGGAACTGCCTGTCTCCTGGAATCTCCTCCATGCTCTTGAGACTGTACTAGGGAGACACAGCAAACCTTCTGGCAATGGCACGTATTGATGTGCCATCCTGGAGGAGTCGGACTGCCTGTGCAACCTCTGTAGGGTCAAGGTATGGCCTCATGCTACCAGTAGTTGACACTGACCCGAGCCAAATGCAAAACGAATGAAACACAGTCAGAAACGATGAGTAGGGAAAAAATGTCAGTGGCCTCCACCTGTAAAACCATTCCTGTTTTGGGGGTTGTCTCATTGTTGCCCATCTAGTGCACCTGTTGTTAATTTCATTACCACCCAAGCAGCTGAAAGTGATGAACAACCCCCTCTGCGACTTACCTGACCAGATCCATATCTCAGGAGTTTCGTCGTCTTCATGCTGGACTTTGAAGTCTTCCTTTGATTTTGTTGAGCCGTGTAGATAGATGTAGACGTATACTTTGCAGGAATATTTGAAATGATCTTGTGTTCCTAAACAAAGAGCTGATTAGTTAGTCACTTTCATCATTGTCAAAATTTGCAAACAAATTTAGCAAAAGGCATTCAGAAAAGTCCTGAAAACATCTGAATAATAATAAAAAAAATGATCCCCCCCCCAGCAACCATCAGCAACAAGCTCTATGGCATGTGCTAAATACTGGCTATGACTTGCAGTATAAGGATGTCCAGTAGAGGGAGCCACCGTCTCTGCAATTCTCTATGACCCCAGGTCCACACCTGTGCGTTTTCCTCAGCGTTTTGCAGAAGCACAGCAATCCATTTAACATGATTTCCTATGGGACAGGTTCACTTCTCTGCGTTTTCACCCGGTGCGTTTTCTGGAAAGGGTCAGGGACTTTTTTGAACGCCAAAAGTTGTGTTTTTGGGTTCTATAGACTTCAATGGAAATGCTGCAGAAAAGCATGTAGTGCGTTTTTGATGCGTTTTGCATTGGAAATCTGCCTAGCAACAAGAAACATTTTAAGAAACAAAAAAATGCGAAACGCATGAAGAACGGGGCAAAAACGCAAAACGCAATGCAAGAGCGGCTCAAATGCCACCTTCAGAGGTGTGAATCGAGCTTGAGGGAGTTTTTGAATGTCATTAAGTATGGAATTTTGCACCGTATGACGTTGGTTTAAAATGGATTTGTATAATAAAAATGAACCTCTTCACGCCGGCCGCACACGAATGTGTGTCCTCCCCAGCGTCTGGGCCTAGACGCCGAGCGGCTGCACATTTGCGTTCTATTAAGAAAAAACATATGTTCTGAGAGCGCGCGCCCTGCCCCCTCCCAGCACACATGTCCGGTACTCACAAAAAGGTCCCGGTCTCCTCTTTCGATTGGGACCTTTCCCGATCATGTGACCATCGTGACGATGCGTCACAGCAGTCACATGACCCTAAACCCCGCCCTGCCTGTCCCGACTCCCGGCTTCTGAAACTCTTAAAGGGCCGGGAGACGCCGGCATGAAGGGGTTAATAAAGATATTACAATAATAAGAAGAAGATTTATCATGTTTTGGGGGTTCTAAGTCATTTTCGCTCTAGCAAAAAAAAATTCAGATTTTTACTCGTATGTGGGAAACGTCAGGAATGGCCGGTGACCAAGTGGCTAATCTTTTGAATATTTGGCCAGAGTTCTGCTCTGAGTATAGAATATTTTTACGCCAATATCAAGTAAAATATACAGTGAAGGAAATGCATATTTGCTCCCCGGCTGATGCTGAATGTTCGCCCCTCACACAGAAATGATCGGTCTAACAATGGAATGTTCGCCCCTCACACAGAAATGATCGGTCTAACAATGGAATGTTCGCCCCTCACACAGAAACGATCGGTCTAACAATGGAATGTTCGCCCCTCATACAGAAATGATCGGTCTAACAATGGAATGTTCGTCCCTCACACAGAAATGATCGGTCTAACAATGGAATGTTCGGTGTAACACTGAGAGACAGAATACAACAACAAATTCAGCAGAAATGCGTCTAACAAATGATGACGGATCTGCATGTTCATGAGGGAAAGAAGGATTTGATCCCCTATCATTCAGCAGGATTTCTGGCTCCCGGGTGTCTCTCATACAGGTAACAAGCTGAGATTAGAAGCAGTCTCTTAAAGGGAGTGCTGCTAATCTCATTGTGTTACCTGTATAAAAGACACCTGTCCACAGGAGCCATCAAACCATCAGATTCCAAACTCTCCACCATGGCAAAAGACCAAAGAGCTGTCCAAGGATGTCAGGGACAAGATGGTAGACCTACACAAGGCTGGACTGGGCTACCAAACTATGGCCAAGCAGCTTGGTGAGAAGGTGACAACAGTTGGTGCAATCATTCACAAATGGAAGAAACACAAAACAAGTGTCAGTCTCCCTAGGTCTGGTGCACCAGCAAGATCTCCCCTCGTGGAGTGTCAATGATCATGAGAGCAGTGAGGAATCATCCCAGAACTACACGTGAGGATCTTGTCAATGATCTCAGGCAGGCAGCTGGGACCACAGTCACCAAGAAAACAATTGGTAACCAGGGGCGGACTGACAACTCATGGGGCCCCCGGGCAACAGGGGATCATGGGGCCCCCGTGTCCTTTCCCAAACTCAAAAAAGCCTATGAAAAAAGGTACCAGGGGCATCTCATGGGGCCCCCTACTGACCCCAGGCTCCCTCGGGCAGTGCCCGAGTTTCCAAATGGTCAGTCCGCCCCTGTTGGTACTGAAAAGGACTGAAATCCTGCAGTGCCCGCACGGTCCCCTCTGCTGAAGAAAGCACATGTCCAGGCCCGTCTGAAGTCTGCCACTGAACATCTGAATGAATTTTTTGTGCTATAAAAAAAAAATAGACCGACAATTTTGAGAAAAAAAAAAAAACACTATTTTTGACTTTTTGCTGTAAAACATGTCCAGTAAAAAAAATTTGAAAAATCAAATTTCGTCATAAATGGATTCCGCTCCGTGTCTTTGCTAAAAAAAAAATCCCCATGCGTGTAAAATTGTTGGTTTACCTGAAAGTTATACAAATGGCGGTATATATATTGGAATTTTTTTTTTGTCCTAGTAATGGCGGCGATCAGAGACTTAGCCCGGGTTCACATACATGCGTTGCGGTACATCGCATGTGATCAGGAACCGCGCTGCATTCCTGTGCAGCTCACGTGATTTGTGTGCGGTGTCGGAGTCGCACATTATGTACGGCTCTATTCGCACCAAAGAGGCGCAGGATCCTTGTTTTGGGTCCGCGCTAGAATTGGATCACATCGGTATTCACACCAATGTGATCTGATTCTGCGCATCGCACTGCTTTTTGCGGACTGCTGTCAGCGTGTTGTTAACTGAACATACAAACCTGCAGCGGTTCGCATGAACGAAAGGGGCACGATTCTGATGCGGTGGGGAGTTCACACAGAAAACGCTGAGAATTCTGCACTGCATCAGTGTGAACTCGGGGTGACCCTTTCCAAAAACTGCACCGGGGTGAAAACGCCTCGGTGTGAACTTCAGGTTACACAGGAAATGGAGACAACATAACAACATGAATACTAATCGCTTTTTCCTCCAGTCCTCAGACTGCGCCTGCTGGAGATGACTGCCGTGCCGATCGCTGCGTTCCCTGCCGGGCGATATCGCAGGAGCACTTCTGTAATCTCCTGATCCAGAGGGATTGTTGCGCCCCGGCCGACCCATCGAACTTTTATACCTATAAATCATGCAGTGAGAGTCGCTAACATCCGATGGGAGTTTCCAGAAGAATCCCAACACCAGACATGTTCTGTATTTCAGCTTTCATGTGGCGGCTCTGCGCAAGTCTGCTTTGTTAATGCTTTTATTTATTTCAGCCTAGTGATCCTGCCACTATGTAGAGGTGACAGCAGAGGGCGCCAACTAAGTGCAGGATATAGGAAAAGACTATTAAAAATCACAAGATGCATAGTTACATAGTTACATAGTTACATAGTTATATAGTTTATATAGTTACATAGTTATATAGTTATATAGTTACATAGTTACATAGTTATATAGTTATATAGTTACATAGTTATATAGTTATATAGTTACATAGTTACATAGTTACATAGTTATATAGTTATATAGTTATATAGTTACATAGTTATATAGTTATATAGTTACATAGTTACATAGTTATATAGTTACATAGTTACATAGTTATATAGTTACATAGTTATATAGTTATATATAGTTATATAGTTATATAGTTATATAGCTACATAGCTACATAGTTACATAGTTACATAGCTACATAGTTACATAGTACATAGCTACATAGTTATATAGTTACATAGTTACATAGCTACATAGTTACATAGTTACATAGTTACATAGTTATATAGTTACATAGTTACAGTATATAGTTATATATAGTTCCATAGTTAGTCTGGCTGAAAAACAGACAAAAGTCCACCCAGTTCCACCATAAACAGTATACCCTGCACCCCCCACAGTATACCCTGCACCCCCCAAAGTATGACCTGCACCCCCCACAGTATAACCTGCACCCCCAAAGTATGACCTGCACCCCCCACAGTATGACCTGCACCCCCCACAATATAACCTGCACCCCCCACACAGTATAACCTGCACACCCCACAGTATACCCTGCACCCCCCACAATATAACCTGCACCCCCCCCCCACAGTATAACCTGCACCCCCCCACAGTATAACCTGCACCCCCCACAGTATAACCTGCACCCCCCCACAGTATGACCTGCACCCCCCACAATATAACCTGCACCCCCCACACAGTATAACCTGCACCCCCCCCACAGTATAACCTGCACACCCCACAGTATACCCTGCACCCCCCACAATATAACCTGCACCCCCCCACAGTATAACCTGCACCCCCTACAGTATAACCTGCACACCCCACAGTATACCCTGCACCCCCCACAATATAACCTGCACCCCCCCCCCCACAGTATAACCTGCACCCCCCCACAATATAACCTGCACCCCCCCCCCCACAGTATAACCTGCACACCCCACAGTATACCCTGCACCCCCCCCAATATAACCTGCACCCCCCCCCACAGTATAACCTGCACCCCCCCACAGTATAACCTGCACACCCCACAGTATACCTTGCACACCCCCCCACAATATAACCTGCACCCCCCCCCACAGTATACCCTGCACCCCCCACAATATAACCTGCACCCCCCACAGTATAACCTGCACCCCCCACAGTATACCCTGCACCCCCCACAAATATAACCTGCACCCCCACAGTATAACCTGCACACCCCCACAGTATACCCTGCACCCCCGCAATATACCTGCACCCCCACAGTAATAACCTGCACCCCCCACAGTATACCCTGCACCCCCCACAATATAACCTGCACCCCCCACAGTATAACCTGCACCCCCACAGCAGCTTCACATACGTACGTTTATGTTGTAGGTTAGCTGCATCCCTATTAGATTTGAGCACTGCCCCGAATTCTTACCCCCTATGCATATATTCCTTCTGCAAGCCAAAAATCCCCCCAAAAATTCTCCCCCTCCTTCAGTACAAACCCCCCCCCTGCTGAAATCCCACACCCAGCATAATCTTTGCCCCCCCACCATCCTAGCCGCAATCATCTTCTCCGTTCCAGCAGAAATACCTCATCCCTAAGACAAGTATTTGTTACTCTGCCCCCCCCCCCCCATTATTATGTCCCCGGTGCAGTTCCCCCCCCCCAACATTATTATTTCCCCGGTGCAGTTCCCCCCCCCCCCCAACATTATTATTTCCCCTGTGCAGTTCCCCCCCCATTATTATGCCAAAACACAGCACAGCAAATAGCTGTGAGATGTCCTTGCACCCAGGCTCCTCCCCATTTTGATACATCAGAGCCTAGGGGAAGCTGACTTAACAGTTTTGGCAGGCAGACGGTGGGGGGGGGGGGGGCAGATGTTGGCTGTTTCAGGTCTATGAGATCTCAGTGTCGGGGGGGCCACTGGCTGTCAGATTGGGTTTGATAACTGCCCTCCTACCCACATTTTCTGGATGGGAAAACAAACACTGCACAGCGGAAAATCCTGCAGTCACGATCCAGGAGAGCCACAGCGGCAGGAGCGAGGAGAGCACAGCCTGCACCTCCTCCCGGCTCTCTCCTGATCTGTATTTATGATACTTATATAGCGCCGTCAATTTACGCAGCTCTATAGATATATATTGTACACTCACATAAGTCCCCGCCCCGAGGGGTATACAATCTAAGGTCCCTAACTTACATTCATACATACAAATACTAGAGACAATGTAGACAGGAGCCAATTCACCAATGTCTTTGGAGTGTAGGAGGAAACTGGAGTACCCAGAGAAAAACCCACGCAGGCACAGGGAGAACATGCAAACTCCAGGCAGGTGTGCCATGGTTGGGATTTGAACCAACGACCCGACTACTGCCAGGCAGAAGTGCTAACCACTTAGCCACTGTGCTGCCCTATGATCTGGCTTGTTTCCTTCGGCACTAAGCTGACAGGGAGTAGTGGAGCTGCTGCCACTACTCTCTGTCAGCTTGTAGGTAGGTACTCTCCACCCAGCACCCCCCCCACACCTAACATGATACCCCCATGACCAGGGCAACCACCATGACCAGGGCAGCCACCATGACCAGGGCAAGCACCATGACCAGGGCAGCCACCATGACCAGGGCAACCACCATGTCCAGGGCAAACCACCATGACCAGGGCAGCCACCATGACCAGGGCAACCACCATGATCAGGCCAGCCACCATGACCAGGGCAGCCACCATGACCAGAGCAACCACCATGGCCAGGGCAGCACCATGAGCAGGGCAACCACCATGACCAGGGCAGCCACCATGACCAGGCAACCACCATGACCAGGGCAACCACCATGACCAGGGCAGCCACCATGACCAGGGAAACCACCTGACCAGGGCAACACCATGACCAGGGCAACCACCATGACAGGGCAGCC
>CATNWA010005394.1:0-12765 GCA_951230385.1 Staurois parvus
CCCATATTCCTATATACATCAATTTTGTGCTTGTGTCTAATTCAGTGAAAATCTAAAATTATATATTTTAGCAATTCCGTGTTTCCCATCTCCCCGTGATTCTAATAACCTCTCAAATGAATTCCAGTCCTTTCTAGTTCGCAAAAGGTTTTGGGAGCGTCCCAACAAAGTGTTTCAATTGATGATAACGCCACTCATCTTTACTAGTGAAAACTTCTCCTTTTTTCTTTTCCAAATCCTTAAGTGATCCCAATTCCTCCCCCACGATTATATCCCTCAATTGCGCATCCTCCTTCTTAATCCCTTTTCCTGTAATACCCTGCCTACCTGGGGAAAAAACTCTGTATTCACTAGTGGCATTAATAGTGAATTAAAATCCCAGACCTTCTGTTTGTGCAATATATCCCAAACTCATAAGACATTGAAAGTATATACACTTGTACTAGCTTCTAATCCCCTATATTGTGCGGGCACCCATATAATCTTACTCAATTTAGTTTTCACTAAGTGCATTTTCAATTTTGACCCAGTTTTTACCTGGATTGCGCGTTGAATTCAAAATCTCGCCATAATTACTGATTTATAATATCTCTTAAAATCTGGCACTCCCAGTCCACCCTTCTCTTTATTTCTGCTCAAAATTTCATAGCTTATTCTAGGTTTTTTAATCCTCCATATATATCCCATTATCATTTTTTTAATTACTTTAAAATATGCCTCTTTATACCCTAGATGCTTTGTCTCCTTGTGGCCTAAATAAAGAGTTTGGAAATAAATACCATCTTATAGTGAATTCGATCAGTGGTCTATGTTCATAATTTATTCATGCTATACATTTTCTTTTTCCAGGTCATATATTTATCTTCATTGTATTTAACTGGATAATTTTTGAAATTCTACATATGAGATCCTCCACACAGTAAGTTATGTATTGTGCGTCAGGTCTGATGAAAGAAGCAACAACACATGCTCCAAAATGGTTTTACTGCCCCCCCCCCTTGACATCACTTCCAGTTGTGCTCCAGCGTGGCTCCAGAAAGCTCCCGGAGGCCATTCACCACTTGGTACCGCTGGTCGGTGCTGAATCTCCCCCCAGGGGGAATTAGTGGTGTCTTATGGGACTGATAAGCCTTTTTCTTACCACGCTTCTATAGGTGTGTTTTATTGTTGTGTCAGAATAAAGTATTGTGTTTATTGCACTTAGAAGCGCCTCCTCTCTCTCCAGTCTTCTATCAGAGTTTTGGTTCTCTCTCATGGAGTGCTGCAGAAAGCGCATAACTGATACATAGTTACATAGTTAGTCTAGCTAAAAAAAGACAAAAGTCCATCTAGTTCAACCAAAAAAAAAGTTATAATCCTATAACCACATTTGATCCAGAGGAAGGAAGGAAGATACCCTTACTTCACTTCACATGGATGCCTAATCACTGGCCCAAAACCTATTGGATTGGATGGTCCTCTACACCAGAGCACCCTAAACATTACCTAATGGCAAGGTTTAAATCTGAGTTAGGAAAGTAGTCTTTAGTTAGGGTAGTTTAAATGCAGTGAGGAATCTTCTGCATGCATATTGGGGCCCAGTTGGTGCACTTCAATGATCCAGGCCCTCAAAGTGGGAAGAGAGGAAGGTGAAAGTTCCCCAAAGGATCAACACAAGGAAAGGAAGAAGGGCAAGCACTATCCGTCCAAGTGTGCATCTGACGTGGTTGGTGTCCCTTTAATGCACCAAGCAAGTTGCAAATTAGAGGTAAAAATGTGTTAGAAGTTGGCAGAAGCACTTGCTGGCAAAGGGCAAGTCCTCCATGGGCTGCAGTAACCAATGGCAATGGTGATAGATGTTTCTTCAAGAGGGTAGGCCGATGGCCAAGGGAACAATGATGTGGTTTGGCCTGAAGAAGGCGTGAACTGCAGTCATCTCTGATGATTGAATCATGCTGTAAATGCGTTCAACAGTAGCGACCAGGGTACTAGGCTGAAACACGTGTTAACTTTATACAATGTCCGCAACTGTGTGCAGTAAAGTGGCAGATTTGAAAGAAATGTCAGTGTTCACTTGTTTGGTTAGTGTATGGAACTCTCTTACCCGATCAGTGGCTTCCAGCAGGTCCTGGTGGTCTCTCTCTCTCAGTGGATGGGGGCCCCCACAGGTTCTCTGGTCTCACTTGCAGCATTCCATTTGGACACCACGCTCTGGGTCACCTGCTGGCAGAATGTCTTCTTGAACAGGGTGGCAAGGCTGGTGGTCAGCAACTCCTCCCTGCCTCTCTCCACTCCTAATCTGTGGCCCGTTCTGGCACTCTGGCAGTCTGCACAGCTCTCTCTTTCCACTTCTGCTCTCCAGCTCTTTCCCCTTTCACTTCCTGTCAAGTCTCCCAGGCTTCTGTACATAAATGTCTCTGCCCACACGCCAGATCCTCTGGGAAATGTAGTCCTCTGGCACACTGTTCCACACTGTTCCGCGGTTTAGAATTCAAGGTCCATGGGGCTGTTCTACAGAGCTACGGAGTGTGAGCACCACTGAACTGCAGGACACTGCCATCCTGTGTCTCCCTCAACATCCTGCAACTTGCATTATAGCAGGGTGTTACATATATAAATATGAACTAGCGCTTAGAGTTATTAATTTTCAGTTGATTCTTAGCCTAGACTCACTTTTTCATCTATTTCACAGTGCTTTGTGGCTTCGAGGTGGCTGCCAAATTAGTGGTATGTGCAGGTACTTCTATATGCCCACACTGCATACCTGAAGCAGTTTGCCCCCTACCACCACCAGAGTCTCTTTAAGTATAGGTCAGCTTTTTTTTTTTATACAATGGCTGAATGTTTTGATTCCAATATATATTTGAAAAAATGATGCAGAAAGCAGGCAGGTATGTGAAAAGCAAGTCAAATAATATTTCAGATAAATGTTAAATAAACAGCACAAGATTAATATTTACTGAAAATACATGACAGCTTCCTTTTAAACTGGAGGGTCTATGCTATATTAATAACCCCAGGTATGGATGGCTGAATTACTTATAACCAGCATAGAAACAAGAGGGTTCAGACAGATTATCAATAATGAATGAGAGGGAGAAAAGGAACCTTATTCCGTCCTTCACCTACATTACATATTCTGTTTTTAAACAAATACATTTGCAAAAATAAGGTTGTTCCAGGACTTGGAACAGTGCATGGTTTTGAAGCCGTGTACAAGAAAAAACTACCAATTACTGTCTGCAGTCAGTGATTCTAATTGTTCTAAGTTTGCCAGACCTCATTACTGAGTGTGTGTGTTTTTTTCCTAGAGGGAACAGATATATTCTAATTTAAATCCAACATTTCAATATTGTCAGAGGGATATACTTGAAAACCATCCTTAAACTGATATTAGCTACTGAAGACAAATGCATCTCAAGTGGACCAAGTGGAGAAATACAAATTTCTCATATAAAGACCAGTATTTTATCTAGTACATAAAAAGAATCATGAAATTATATGGTTTTACAATGGCGCTGGTGATTAATTTTGCACTTTTCTTATTTTGTGATATGTTTTCTTTTTACACTGCTGACATATCCGACAACAACTAACAGTAAACAGGTGACTAAAGGTAGGGACCAGGTTGACATACTTTAAGTTAGCGCAAGAAGCATTTAGGTGGAGACGTGATATACTGTATGCAAAGGGAAAAGCAGACAGAAGGAAGATGAACAACTTATTTTGAAGTGCCACCAGGATCTTAAGCTGAACACAATAGGAATCACAGATCAAACAGCAAAGCATCCCAAGCACACTGGGCAGCACAATAGCTAACTGGTTAGCATATGTGCCTTGTGTCAATGGGTCCTCAATTCAAATACCAACTAGAACACTATCTGCATTGAATTTGCATGTATGTCCTTCTGGTGTTCCCTTCCACACTCCAAAGTCATAATGGTAGGTTAAATGGCTCCTGTCTAAATTTGCCCTAGGGAATGTATGCATGAGAGCAGGCCTGACAAAAAGGGGGTGCCATTGTTATTCCTGTGGGGGGCAGCAGGGAGAATCGGATGTGAGCAGGGAAAGTGATCAGCGCAGCGGGAGGGGAGGGGCATTAACAGGACCCAATCCTTTGTATGGCTCTCTCTGCAGCAGCTGAAAGCTGGCTTCTCCTCCTCTCTCTTCTGCAGGCTTTCAGCTGCTACAGAGAGAGACAAGGAGGGGGTTATATCCTGTAATTGCCCCCCACCCCCACATTGTGGGATGCCAGCATCTCTCCTGCAGTGCTATTGTAGGTAGGAGTGCTGGCAGAATAAACTGATTAGCGCTTGCAGCCATTGGCTGAATATGCTGATCGAATGTTGGTTTTCTAGCAGGTGTGTTCAATTCTCAATTCAATTCCGGTATGTGATAACGTCAATGGGAGGTTCCACCCAAAACTATATGTCATCAAAGGGACATACCAGAAGTGCACACTTTTTGCCATCTCTAATTGCAAACTAATAAATATACACTATAATGAACTCATACAGTATATGTTTATGTTTGTATGAATACTGAGCTTTTGGGGGAGACACAATCAGTGTGTTTGATGAAAAGTCCAGATGGGTATCCCTGAGATCAGTGAGGGAAGATGTCACTGATGACTGATATTTACTGGCTTAGCGCATATTGACCACTCTGAATAAGGAGGTCGTGTTTATCTGGTAAGCCCACATCTTACCAGCACCCTTGGGGTTGGTAGATACTGCTGACACTTGGGATATTCTTTATGAAGAAAGAAAGAATTTCCTTCAATTTGCACATTTATAATTTAACTTTATTTTCATTTTTGGTTTTGGGTTAAGAAAAATACTTTTTTGTTTGTTTTCAGAGGAACAATATTGGTTTTATATTGGTGTTTTATTGAATTTAGTTGCACTATAAACCTATTTTAATATATTTGTTTTTTTTGGATCAACACTATCACTGATTGCTTTTTTTTGTCCTAGCGCAACACAGGCAATCTATGTATAGACATTGCACGGAAGCACTTCACATCTTGTGTACTTTGGGTGTCATTTTCAGTACGTAATCTTATTCTGTGTTTGTGGATGCAGCACAGCACCACTTCGTATATAATCTGGATGAAATTCTCAGTAGGTAACCTTAAACTACCGTACATTTATGTACATTTAGTAGCATTTCTCTTTTTCTGTATACTGCCTGTAATTTCTCACAGGCATACCTCGGTTTACGAATGCCTTGGTTAACATAATTTTTGGTTTACAAATGAAAATCCATTGAAAATAATGGCTCAGTTTACTAATTTTTTCGAAATACGAACAGATTAATTGGCTTTCAATGCATTTACAATTTTTTGTTAATCATGTCCCTGTACAGTACTATGCCTTTAAAGTGCACTTTATAAAGAGTTATGAACAGATAAGACTTTTTTTACTTTTTTCTGACCTCCGGAATGGAATAATTGGTTTTCAATGCATTTACAAATTTTTTTCGCAATACGAATGGATTAATTGGTATTCAGTGCATTTACGAATTCATTTTTAATCATGTCCCTGTACAGTATTTATGCCTTTAAAGTGCACTTTATAAGAGTTTTGAACAGATAAAATACTTTTTTTTTTAACTTTTTTCTGACCTCCAGAACAGATTAATTGGTTTTCAATGCATTCCTATGGGAAACCATGTTTCAGTTTACAAATATTTTGCAATACAAACAAATCCCGCGGAACAAATTAAATTCATAAATTGAAGTACTCCTGTACATGACATGTCACAGGTCATCAGTCATCATGTTTAGCTTAGAAGCACCTCATCTATTACATTCCTCTTTTAATTAATTTATTGTTTAGAGGGGAAGGTGCTTACTGTGGCCCATGCTACTTAAAGCCACACTGAGATTGTGACCATAGATGTACTGTCTTAAATGATAAATGCCTGTAAATATATTATGTATGCACTTCCCGTACTTGGTTGTTGGTTTTGAAGCCCCAGAAGGAAGGAAGTGGAGAGTGATATAAAAAGTCTCAGCCACATGTCCTGTCCATGCTGCTAAATCCTTGACCAGGAAGGACTGTTATGAAAGTATTCCTATGGTCTATTAGTTTAATTGCAGATGCTGAGAGTATATCTAAATCTCTGTGCCAGACAGAGTATCTAAGTACTGTTTTTATTATTATTTCACATCAGAATGCTAGATAGCTAGTTCTGTGCTGCTGTATGTATAGTGGTCACCTTTCCTTATATTAGTAGGTCAAACTGTTTATTGCAATATACAATGCTCAAAAAAATTAAAGGGGTGGGCATGGCTTGAACTCTGGAGCGGATGGCCGCACACTAGCACAGCTCTGAGACCTCGGCTGCCTTTGTAGCGATTTCCTGGTCCCTGCTTGCTTGAAAATGGGCAGACATAACAGACACAACTCGCTCACCCGTCCGCATCGTCCGGTGGTGGTATCTTCCAGCAGGAACATTTTAGACATCTTCAAGTCTCAACCTCCTCGATCCAGCATGGTGGTAGGCAATACGGTGCCAGCCCACGTGGAAGATAACTACGGCAAAGAGTCTCTCTCAGCCTCAGAGTACACAGTAAGAGATGCTGATCACTTACCTCTCACTGACACCACTATGTCCGCTATAGCAGCTGATATTAAAAATATTCTCTCGGCCGCCATTACTGTTTTTAAAGCTAACTTCCTAGTCCTGACTAAGAAATTAGCCACTACTGAACATGATGGGAGCAGGATAGACAAGGCCATATCTACATTGGAGGCAACTGCTAAAGCCCAAGCATGCTACCTTATTGCCATTAATAGGCATCTTGAGGACTTAGACAACAGAGGCAGGAGACATAACATTAGAGTAAGAAGGATACCAGAATCGGTTCCTGCTGATCAACTACAACAAGCTTTACAACAGGTCTTTAATAATTTATTAGAAAGGCCAGAATACTCCCCATTGACTTTGATTGTCCTCATAGAGCGTTAAGACCGAAAGGCCCAGAGGATATGCCTCCAAGGGATGTGATATGCTGTTTGCCAGACTTTAAACTAAAAGAAGAGATCCTAGCAAAAGCCAGGCTGAATGAGCTGATTACTTTTAATGGTGAAACCATCACGCTGTTTCAGGATTTGTCTCCCATTACTCTCAACAATAGGCGAGCCTTGTGCCTCCTTTTGGAGATCCTGAGAGACAAAGGTATTACATATCGCTGGTGCTTTCCCTTTGCCCTATTTGCTACTTTCAAGGGGAAACAGCATTACCTACGTACACCAGAGGACCTGCCTACATTCTGTGATATGCTACAACTACCCAGCTTGAATCTCCCGGAATGGTATCAGGAATTCCGCCTGCCTCCCCCAATACATAGCGCTCCACAGACCCCATAGGCTTCTCCTTCAAAACCACCTTCCAAGAAGGGCAAATACCATAAATATCTAACACAATAGTCACAATCCACCACCCACTGCAATGGCAACACCCTTGACCTTGTATTCACCCACCTATACACTCCCTTGAACCTCTCTAACACCCCTTTTCCTCTCTCTGATCACGACTTTATCAGCTTCACACTCTCCCTGCCTCCTACCCCCCATGCCTCCAACCAGCAAACCGTCACCTGCAGAAAACTCCATCACCTCAGCCCTGACCTTCTTCACTCCGCTACTGAGGGCCTCTATAATGAAATTGCATCCCTGTCCTGCCCAGAGCTGGCCACATCTGCCTACAATAATTATCTATCATCCTCCCTGGACACTCTTGCTCCTCTTTCTACACGCAGAACCAGGCCTCACCTGTCTCAACCCTGGCAAACAGATGACACCAGAAATCTCAAGAGACGCAGCCGCACTCTTGAGCGAGCATGGCGTAAAAACGAAATCCCTGAAAGACTTTACCCTCTACAAATCCGCTCTTCTTAAATACAACTCCAGCCTCCACGCTGCTCAGCAAACCTACTATAACACTCTCATCAAAACCCTCTCATCCAATCCTCGTCAACTCTTCTCTACCCTTAATTCCTTACTCCACCCCCCACTGCCTCCGCCCACCAACTTACTTACTGCACAGGAGATTGCCAGTCTCTTCAAGAACAATTCGTGATGAGATCTCCAGTGTCAAGCTTCCTCCTCTAACCAACATACCAGGCCCAACACCAAACTCAACACTCTCCTCCTTCGACCCTGTTACCACCAAGGAAGTTACCGATCTCCTTTCCAAGGCCCCCTTTACCACCTGTCCCCTGGATCCTGTCCCCTCACAACCGTTGCAGCATCCTTCCTGCTCTATCCTAAACTCTCTAACCCACATCTTCAACCTCTCACTCTCCATGGGCACCTTTCCCTCCCCACTCAAACATGCACTGGTTACCCCCATTATCAAAAAACCCTCGCTGGACCCCACCTGTTTGAACAACTTAAGACCCATCTCCCTGCTCCCGTTTCCCTCCAAGCTTCTCGAGCTCCTTGTTCACAACCGTATGAACTGCTACCCTCACCGACAACAACCTTCTTGATCCCCGACAGTCTTGTTTGGACAACATTCCACAGAAACTGCCCTACTAAAACTCACTAATGACCTACTAACTGCTAAAACCAACGGCCACTACTCCGTACTCATATTCCTTGACCTTTCTGCTGCCTTTGACACAGTCGACCCACCTGCTCCTCCTCAGTAAACTCCACTCCATCGGCCTCCGTGACTCTGCTCTCTCCTGGTTCTTCTCTTACCTCTCTCAGCGCACTTTCAGTGTCACATACAACTTCTCCTCCTCCGCTCCTCTTCCCCTTTCTGTTGGGGTACCCCAAGGTTCTGTTCTTGGGCCCCTCTTTTTCTCTCTCTATACCTCCTCCCTGGGCCAACTGATAACCTCCCATGGCTTCCAATACCACCTCTATGCTGATGACACCCAGATCTATCTCTCCACTCCCCAGCTCACCCCCTCAATCTCCTGACATATCTACTAAGTGACATATCAGCATGGATGTCACTTTACTACCTCAAACTCAATCTTTTCAAAAACAGAGCTTGTAATATTTCCTCCTCCCCGATCCCCCACTCACGACTTTACCATTAAGATCAACAGCACAACCATTGGTCCTTCCCCTCATGCCAGGGTGCTAGGCGTAATCCTAGACTCTGACCTCTCCTTTGGGCCCAACATCCACTCACTGGCTAAATCCTGCCTCCTCAACCTTCGGAACATTTCCAAAATCCGCCCCTTCCTGACCAATGACACCACAAAACAACTCATCCACGCCTTGGTTATATCCCGCCTTGATTACTGCAACTCCCTCCTCACTGGTCTACAGTTACACAGGCTATCCCCCCTTCAGTCTATTATGAATGCTTATGCCCATCAGAACCAATGATAAATATTCAGAATGTGCTTCCACCTATCCACCACGTGAGAAATAATATTGACCGCACTCACCAGATGGAGGTGAGTAATGAGCCTTATAGGATATAAGGGATCCTATAACCCCTCCAAAAGAGATCAAATCTTCTTTTTCACCCTGCTTAGGTATATAAATGGTCTCCACTTTATTCCTCCATGGATTCCTCAATGGTGTATAGAGAAAAAAACTACATAGTGTAATACTGCCACTTCATATAAAATATAAAGATAGAATAAGGCCACTCACATGTTTAAATATAATTAAAAGCCTTGTTTAATAGCCTAAATGGCTTCAAGATAACCAATTTCCACAATGCAAATATAGGGATCTCACGCTTCTGTAGTATCTGCGGAGGATGAACAGCCTTCCACCTCTAAGATGGCCGCTTGAACCACATAACTCGGCGTGCGTTCCAAACACCGGAAGTGACGTGAACCAGAATGACGGCGGACAGAAGTGCATCAACGCGTTTCGCCCCACTCACAGGGCGTCTTGAGAACCTTTTCTCTCTAATCTTACAGGCTTGGACCAGGTAGGATTCATGCCAGGTAGGGATTCGAGAGACAATGTCATTAAAGCTCTTAATTTAATTCATCGATCAATACAGGACTCATTCGAGGGCCTTCTTCTCTCTTGGACACGGAGAAGGCCTTTGATAGAGTAGCGTTTTACTATGTGCTAGCAGTTTGCAGACATATTGGTTTGCAACCTAAAATGATGGCGTGGATTTCCTCCCTTTATTCTAACCCCAATACACAAATCAAAATTAATGGTACCCTCTCTGATCTAGTTTACATACACAATGGTACTAGACAAGGGTGTCCCTTGTCACTCCTCAAATATATCTTAAGGCTGGAACCATTTATTCGGACAATTAATCATCATTATTCAGTAAAAGGCTTCACAATTTGTGACAAGGAGTATAAATTAGCTATGGTATGACTTATTATTTTTTTTTGACAGAACCACTCACCAGTATTCTAAACCTACTATCTGACTTTGCCCATTTTGGCTATTAATCCAATTTAAAAATAAATTACAATAAATCGGAAGCACTGAATCTTACCATAGGCCCAAACAGATATATCAAATTAAAGAGATCTGCCCTTTCAAATGGGAATCTGAAAAGCTAAAATACCTTGACATTTGGCTTACTCAAGATCTGCACAAACTTTTCACTAGTAATTTCCTATCTCTCTTGACAACCATAGAATAAGACCTCTGCAAATGCAATGCCAGGAACTTTTCCTGGTTTGGCAGAGCTGCCATTATTATAATGACTATTCTTCCCAGGTTGTTATATTTCATGCGCGCTCTTCCCATTAGACTTTCAGCTTCTTTTTTTAAAAGCATACAATCCCTACAAATTAACTTTGTTTGGGCAAGTAAGAAATCTAGACTTAAATATCACCTACTGACTAGGGCAAAGACCTTGAGAGGCATAGGACTCCCAAATTTCAAAAACTATTACTATGCCACTCACGTGGCCCAGATTATAGATTGGAATTGTCACCAAGTCAACAAAGATTGGGTAGCACTTCAACACACCCTCACCACCTTACCCTGGAAATATTCTTCTTGAATACCCAATGCCAGACTCTTACCTGAAATTAAAACACATCCAACAATTGGAGCAACTTTGGAGGACTTTTACAAAATAGCATTCCCCTATAATTTATCATCTTCCCCCAGCCCCCTGACCCCTCTTACCCTAAACCCAGAATTTCCACTGGGGATTTCCTCCAGACTTACACTGCGCGATACTGATGAAGAGCCTTTGCTTGCAAAAGATTGCTTTCATTCTGGCCTATTAAAGTCCCAAACTGAATTACAATCAGTCCTTAGAGAAGGAAAATTACTGTTTTGGTTGTTCTTTTCAAATACGGAACTACCTAGTGAATACTGATCATAAGAGACTGTTCTCTCACCTACTTACCCCATTTGAGAAATCTTGCTGGAGTGGAGCAGAATTCAAAAGGGTCACCTCAGCGGCATATTCCTGGCTTCAATTAGTAATTCCACAGGGGACAGATAAGATACAATTAAAATGGGAGCATGACTTACACATGGAAATTTATGATGATTTATGGCAAAAAGCATGTGTCTTTGCACACAAAGCTTCTTTGTGTATGTGTACTCAGGAAAACTCATACGAGCTTCTTACTAGATGGTATGCAACTCTAGCCAGGATCCATGGTTGGTATCCTCAGGCATCTAAGCTTTGCTGGAGATGTGGACATGAGAAAGGATCCTTAATGCACATCTGGTGGAACTGTTCTTTAATTGCTCCTTTTTGGACTGAAATATGCAAATTAATTCTCCATATAACGGAGAATACTATACCTCTCACACCACACCAGCATGCTGTCTTCTTCACATGTTCACTTGCTCATTTAAAAAGTCACTTACCAAACATTTACTTAATGCTGTGAAATCACTGATTCCCCTGAATTGGAAATCTAAGCACATACCCACTATTAGAGATTGGTTTCTTAAGGTAGAATCAGTATACACCATGGAGGAGACAGTGGCAATTGCCAATGAATCATCAGATTGCTTTCACAAGACGTGGAACCCCTGGTTTCTTTTTATGCTCTCACAGGAGTACATCTACTATGGTATGCAATTAATTTTCAGCCTGCTGGGAAACATCTCAGAGTTATTGTCCTCTGCCTTTTTTATACTTACCTTCCTCCTTTCTTTTTATCCCTTCCTCAGGGACCAGAAATATCCATAACCCTCTTTGTTTTGCAAATTTCTTTCTTTTCTCTTTTCTTTTTGGCTATTTCTCCACACACCAAAGGCCTACATATTGTTTTGGTTTTTATAGAAACTGATTTTTGCTATCTTTTTTCGATTAAGATACTAATTGTTTGACTTAAACTATGAGAATGGTGGATTATACCATTTTTGTCTTGCATAAATTAATGATGAAACTCCTGTGGCGAGCCGGGCCGTCGGGGTTGCTCCCTCCCTGTGGACTGAGGCTATACTCCTCCTTTTTTTCCTTTTTTATATAAAGGGGAAACAGAGAAAAATGACTATACTCCCAGTGCTTTCAAAATGTATGTTTTCTATGGTTGTTTCTAGAGATGAGCGAATTATTCAAAAATTCGATTCGACTGATTCGGCGGGAATTCGTAAAAAAAATTTAGATTCGAGTCGAATATATTCGCTGCGAATTTAACTTATAAAAGGGTGTTTCTAGGCTTCAGAGAGCCTTTATATTAGTGCAGAACACTGTACCTTTAATTTAAATGCCCTTGGAGTCTGCTGGGGAAGAGAAATAATACTGACAGTCAGTATGACATGCAGATGAGTGCGGTCACAATCTTAGAATCACCGCACACTTCACTCATGTGGGCAGTCACGGGGCCAAAACCAGAGTGTGGAGCCACAGAGT
>CATNWA010005396.1:0-27500 GCA_951230385.1 Staurois parvus
ATGATGATGAAAAATGAATGATGATGATGAAAAAATGATGATGATGATGAGATGATGAGGAGGAAAATGAATGATTGGGAATGATGATGATGAAAGAATGAGGATGTGAATGATGATGATGATGAAAATGAAGATGAAATGATGAAGATGATGATGAATGAAAATGATGATGAATGGATGATGAATGATGATGGAATGATGATGATGATGATGATGATGATGATGAAATGATGAAAATGATGATGATGAAATGATGGATGATGATGGGAATGGAGAGATGATGAAATGGAAGATGAGATGATGAAAATGATGATGAATGAATGAAAAAAAGGAATGATGATGAAATGGATGAAGATGATGAAATGATGAGGATGAATGGGATGAAGGATGAGAAAAAAAATGGATGATGAATGATTGATGATGATGATGAAAAGAAATGAAAAATGATGATGATGATGAGAATGATGATGAAATGATGATGATGAAAAGATGATGAATGGGATGATGAAATGGAATGGAAATGATGAAATGATGATGATGATGATGATGATGATAATGATGGATGGATGAATGGATGATGATGAATGAGAGAGATGATGATGGATGATGGGATGAAATGAATGAATGAATGGGATGATGATGATGAATGAATGATGATGATGATGATGATGATGATGATGATGAATGATGATGATGATGAATGATGGATGATGTTGAATGATGATGAATGGATGGGATGAGGATGAAGAAATGAAGGATGATGATGATGATGATGAATGAATGATTGGATGATGATGATGAATGAAGATGATGAATGATGAATGATGATGAATTGAATGATGAGAATGATGAATGATGAATGATGAATGAAAAGGGATTGAAAAGATGATGAAGATTGAATGATGAATGAAATGGAATGAATGGAATGAAAATGAATGATGATGATGAATGAGGATGAATGAAATGGAATGGGGGATGATGGGATGATGAAGAATGATGTTGGGGATGAATGATGGGGATGAAATGATGAGAAAAAATGATGGAATGGATGATGATGATGAGGATGAATGAAAATGATGATGAAAAGATGATGAGATGATGATGATGATGATGATGAATGAGATGATGATGGGATGATTGATGAAAAGAAAAGAATGAAAAATGAATGAATGATGAATGATGGATGAAAAAAATGATTGATGAAAAAAAATGAGAATGATGAATGAAGATGAGATGAATGTGATGAATGATGAATGAAGAGAATGGGGATGATGGGAAGGAAGATGGGAAATGAATGATGATGGGGAGATGATGATGATGAAGTTGATGGATTGAATGGATGAATGATGATGAATGGGATTGATGAGAGAATGATGAGAAATGATGATGGGATGATTGAAGATGATGGGAGGGGGATGAGATGATGATGAATGATGGATGAATGATGATGAATGAAAGATGATGATGATGATGAAGTGAGGATGATGAATGAATGATGATGAGATGATGAATGATGATGATGATGATGAGGGGAGATGATTTTGGGATGATGAGGGATGATGAATGAAAAAAGGGGGATGAATGAGGGGGGGGGATGATGAAGATGAATGATGGATGAGATGGGAATGATGATGATGAGGATGAATGATGATGATGATGAGGGGGAAGATGGGGGATTGGATGATGATGAATGATGATGATGAAAATGAATGGGAGATGGATGAAGATGAGGGGATGAATGATGATGATGATGATGATGATGAGATGATGATGATTGGGGAGGGGGGAAATGATTGGATGGAAGATGAGGGATGATGGATGGGAGGAATGAAATGAATGAAATGAATGATGGGGATGAGGAAAAATGATGATGATTGATGATGGATGATGGGATGATGAATGATGATGATGAATGATGATGGGGATGATGAGGGAATGGATGATGGGGATGAATGGGAATGATGGATGATGATGATGAAGATGATGGAATGATGATGATGATGATGATGATGATGATGATGAAAGAAGGATGATGATGGGGATGAATGATGATGAAGATGATGATGATGGATGATGATTGGGAATGATGAGATGAATGATGATGGATGAAAAGATGATGATGATGATGAAATGAATGATGGATGATGAATGATGAAATGAATGATGATGATGATGATGAAGGGGGAATGATGATGAATGATGAAGATGGGGATGAAATGGGATGATGATGATGAAATGATGGAATGAATGAATGATGATGATATGAAAAATGATGGGAATGAATGAAGATGATGATGAATGAAGATGGGATGATGATGATGATGAATGAATGAATGATGATGGGATGAAAATGGGATGGATGATGATGAATGATGGATGGGATTGGGATGAATGGGATGATTGAATGATGATGATGGGGGATGAGGAAGATGATGAATGATGATGGGGAATGAAAAATGATGGATGATGAATGATGGGATGAGGATGGGGGATGAATGATGGGGGGGATGATGGGGGAGGGGGATGATGATGATGAATGATGATTGATGAATGATGGATGAAATGAGGATGAAATGAGGGGGATGATTGAATGATGATGATGTGATGGGGTGAAAGGATGATGAGAGATGGAAATGAAAAATGATGAAAATGATAAAATGATGATGATGATGATGGATGATGGGGGATGAAGATGGATGAAAAAAGATGATGAATGGATGATGAGGGATGGGGGATGATGATGAATGAAGATGATGGGGGATAATGGGATGATGAATGATGATGGGAAGGGGAAATGAATGAAAATGATGGGGGAAAAAATGATGATGATGATGAAAATGATGAAGGGGTGATGAATGATGAATGGATGAAGATGGGATGATGGATGAATGGATGATGATGATGAAGATGATGATGATGATGAAATGATGAAGATGGGATGATGATGATGGGATGAAAATGAAGATGAAAGAATGATGATGATGAAATGATGATGATGGGGGATGGATGATGAATGATGAGAATGGATGAAAAAATGATTTTGGATGGGATTGGGGATGAATGATGATGAAAATGATGATGATGGGATGATGAATGATGGGGGGGAATGATGAATGATGATGGGGGAATGGATGATGAATGAAGAATGATGGATGATGGGAAAAATGGAAGGAAAAATGGGATGATTGATGAAGATGAATGATGATGGATGATGGGGATGATGATGGAAAGAAAAATGGATGAGGGGAATGATGAATGGATGATGATTGATGAAAAAAATGAAAAATGATTGATGATGGGGGGATGATGAATGATGATGGGGATGAAAAAATGAATGGGAAAAATGAATGATGAGATGATGGAATGAAAAAAATGATGATGGATGAATGATGAATGAAAAAATGATGATGATGATGGGGGGGATGAAATGGGGATGAAAAAGAAGATGATGAAATGATGAAAAAATGATGAAATGATGGATGGTTGGATGAAAAATGATGGGGGATGAATGAATGATGGGATGGGAATGGGGGGGAAAATGATGAATGGATGGGGATGATGAAAAAAATGATGGGAAAATGAATGGGGGATGATGAATGATGGGATGATGATGGGGATGATGAGGGAAAAAAATGATGATGGAGAATGAAATGGGGAATGATGATGAATGATGAAATGAGATGATGAAAGGATGATGATGGAGAAAAATGATGGGATGATGAATGATGGATGAAAAAATGGAAAATGAAGGGAATGGATGGAATGATGAATGAAAATGGGAATGATGAAATGATGATGATGATTGAAAATGAATGATGATGATGGGATGAAAAATGGAATGAATGGGAGGATGATGATGGAATGGGGAGATGGATTTGAATGATGATGATGATGATGAATGAATGGAATGATGGAATGAGGATGATGATGATGATGATGATTTTGGGATGAATGGGGGGGATGATGATGGATGATGGGGATGATGAATGGATGGGATGGGGGGGAAATGATGGGGGGATGATGATGGAAATTGATGGGATGATTGAATGATGGGATGATGAGGATGATAGGATGATGATGAATGATGATGGATGGGGAATGATGGGATGGGGATGGATGATGAAGGGGGGATGATGGGAAATGAAATGAAATGATGGAATGATGGGAATGATGAATGATGGGGGATGGATGATGAATGAAAATGAGGAGAAAAAAAAATGATGATGATGAAAGATGGGAATGGATGATGATGATGGGATGATGAATGATGAAAAAAAATGATGAATGATGAGGGAAAAATGGGGGAAAAGAGATGGGATGAATGAATGATGATGGGGATGAATGAATGATGAAAAAGATGGATGAATGAAAAATGATGGGAATGATGGGGATGGAATGATGATGATGATGGGGGGATGGATGATGAAATGGGGGATGATGGGGGATGATGAAAAGGATGGATGAATGAGAATGATGATGATGGATGGGGGAAGATGGATGGATGATGGAATGATGGATTGATGATGAATGATGATGATGAATGATGATGATGAATGGGATGATGGGGAAGGGGGGGGGGGATGAATGGGATGATTATGAATGAAAATGGGATGATTGGATGATGATTGGATGATGGATGATGGGGATGAAGGATGATGGGGATGGGAAAAGGATGATGAAGGGGGATGATGATGAGGATGGATGGATGATGATGATGGGAATGAAATGATGGATGGAAATGATGATGGAATGATGATGGATGATGATGATGAATGATTGAATGATGATGAAAAATGATGATGGATGGGGGATGGGATGAATGATGGGATGAGGAAGGGAAAAATGAATGATGGGATGATGAATGATGAAAGATTTGATGATGATTGGGATGAAGATTAGGATTTGGAATGATGATTGAAGAGGATGATGATGAATGAATGGGGGGGGAGGATGATGATGGGGGATGATGGAATGGATGAGGATGAAGGGGGGAATTGATGATGAATGAAGATGGATGAAAAATGGATGGATGAGGATGATGAAGGGGATGATGAAAATGATGATGATAATTGATGATGATGGGATGATTGATGAATGATGAATGATTGGGGATGATGGAATGAATGAATGAAAAATGAAATGAATGAATGAATGATGGGGATGATGAATGATGATGAATGGAATGATGGAATGAATGGGATGATGATGAATGATGATTGAATGATGATGGATGGGATGATGATGAATGGGAAAAAATGATGATGATGAAATGATGATGATGAAAATGAAAATGATGATGAGGATGATGATGATGGGGAATGATGAGGATGAGAAATGATGATGATGATGGATGGATGATGATTATGGAATGAGGGGGGATGGATGATGGAAATGATGATGGAAATGATGAATGGATGATGAATGGGATGAAAATGAATGGGGATGGATGATGAGGATGATGATGAATGAATGATGATTGATGATGAATTGAAAGATGATGATAAAAATGATGAAGATGAGATGGATGAAAGATGATGAAAAATGATGGGGATGATTGGGAAAGGATGATGAATGAATGATGATGGAATGATGATGGATGATGAATGATGGGGGATGATGATGGAATGATGATGATGATGAATGATGGATGGATGATGAATGAGGGATGGGGGAAAATGAAATGGGAGATGGGGAATGAAGGGAAAAAAATGATTTGGGGAATGAATGATGAATGATGATGAATGGGGGATGATGATGATGATGAATGATGATTGATGATGAGATGATGATGATGAAATGATGGATGATGAGATGGGGGATGAATGATGATGATGGATGATGATGATGATGATGATGATGAATGAGATGGGATGATGAATGATGAATGATGATGGAATGGAAAAAAAAATGATGAAAAAATGGATGAATGATGATGGATGGGAAAATGATGAATGATGAAATGGATGATGATGATGATGATGATGATGATGGATGAATGATGGAAATGATGATGAAAAATGGATGAGGGGAAGATGAATGATGTGAAGGGATGAATGAGATGGGGGGAAAATGGGGGGAAAATTGAAGGAATGAATGAGATGATGGATGAAAGGGGGGGGGGATGAGATGATGGATTTGATGAGATGATGATGATGGGATGAAATGATGAAATGAGATGAGGATGATGATGAATGATGGGAGGATGGATGGGATGATGAAATGATGAAAATGAATGATGGGGAATGATGGAGATGATGATGGATGAATTTGAATTGATGATGAATGGATGATGATGGGGAATGGGATGAGATGATGAAGGGATGATGATGATGATGATGATGATGAAGATGAATGGGGAATGATGAGATGATGATGAATGGATTTGATGATGATGGGGATGATGAATGAAAATGATGAGGAGGATGATGGATGGATGATTAGAGAATGAGATGGATGATGGGGATGGATGGGGGATGGATGGGATGAGATGGATGATGAAATGATGGGATGATGATGATGAAATGATGGATGAATGATTTGAATTTTTGGATGAAGGAATGGAATGATGGAGAGATGAATGATGAATGATGGGAGAAAAATGATGAGGGAATGATGATGGGAAAAAAAAAAATGATGATGGAAAATGATGATGATGGGGAATGATGGGATGATGAAGATGAAATGATTTTGAATGGGAAATGAATGATGATGATGATGGATGGATGAATGATGGAAGGGATGGAAAATGAATGATGATGATGATTGAGGATTGAAAATGATGATGATGGGATGATGAATGAATGATGGGGATGGGATGGAATGATGAAAAATGATGGGGATGGGGGGATGATGATGATGATGGGGATGAAGGATGATGATGGGGAAATGGAATGATGATGAATGATGATGGATGATGGGGATGGGGGATGGGGGGATGGGGATGATGGGGAGAATGGGGAAATGATGATGAGATGAAATGAATGATGGGGATGATTGATGGATGGATGAATGAGATGATGAAATGATGGGAGATGGATGATGAAATGGGAAAATGAAAAATGATGATGATGATGATGAAATGAATGATGATGATGGGGAGATGATGAATGGGGATGATGAATGAAATGATTTGATGAATGGATGAAATGATGATGATGATGGGATGGGGAAATGAGGATGGATGATGGAAATGAAAATGGATGATGAAATGATGGGGGGGGGGATGGGAAAAAAATGGATGATGGGGATGGATGAGATGATGATGGATGGATGAATGATGATGATGAATGATTGATGGGGATGATGATGATGATGGGAAAAATGATGATGATGATGAATGATGGAATGAATGGAAAAGAATGGGGATTGGATGATGATGAATGAATGATGAGGGGATGGGATGATGGGATGAAATGGGGGGATGATGAATGAAAAAATGGATGAAATGAAATGATGAAAAGGGGGGATGATGAATGAGAAAAAAAATGATGGGATGATGATGGGGATGGGGGATGAAAATGGGGATGGAAAAAATGATGATGGGGGATGAAAAAAATGAAAAAATGGGGGAATGATGATGATGAATGATGGATGATGATGAATGATGTGAAAAATGAATGATGGAATGGGGATGATGAATGGATGATGATGATGATGATGGATTTGATGATGGATGATGATGATGATGAAGGGGAAAAAAATGATGGGGAATGGGGGATGATGAAAAATGGGGGATGATGGGGTAGAATGATGATGATGATGATGATGATGATGAGGATGGATGAAAAAAGGGAGGAAAAAAATGATGGATGGGATGAATGAATGAAAAAATGGATGGATGGGATGAATTTAAATGAATGATGGATGATGGAAAAGATGATGAATGATGAGGGATGATGGGGGATGATGATGAATGATGATGGGGGGGGGGATGATGATGAGGATGGATGAATGATTGATGAAAATGGGAAGATGGTTGATGATGGATGATGATGATGATGAAATGATGATGGAGGGGAATGGGGAAAAGATGATGGATGAAATGGGGGGAAGGATGGGGGGATGATGAAAATGAATGGGATGGGGATGAATGGATGGATGAGGATGAAAAAATGGATGGATGATGAATGATGGGATGAAAAATGGATGATGAATGATGGGGATGATGGATGATGGGAAAAAATTTTGATGGAATGAAAATGGGGGAATGAATGAAAAATGATGGAAAAATGAAAGATGAGATGAAATGAATGATGATGTGAGATGGGAATGGGAGGGATTGATGAATGATGATGGGATGGGATGGATGATGGAATGAATGAAAAATGATGATGATGATTTTGATGGATGATGATGATGGGGGAAAAAATTGGATGGATGAATGATGAATGGGATGGAAATGATGGGGATGAAAATGATGAATGATGGAATGGGAAAATGAAAAAATGATGATGGATGATGAAAATGATGGGAATGAATGATGATGGATGATGATGAAAAATGGAAAAAATGGGGATGATGATGAAAAAATGGATGATGGGGGATGATGATTTGATGGGAATGATGGGATGATGGATTTTGGGAATGAATGATGGGGGAAATGATGAAATGATGATTTTGATGGATGAAAAAAAAAATGAATGATGGAATGATGATGATGATGGAATGATGAAAAAATGAATGAATGGGATGAATGATGAATGAAAAGAAAATGAATGGGGAAAATTGGATTGAAAAATGATGAATGATGGAGGATGAAGGGGGGATGATGGAATGATGATGGATGAATGGAATGGATGAAAAATGAAAAAATGATGATGAATGAAAAAAAAATGAATTTGATGAAAAAATGATGATGATGATGAATGAGGGAGATTGGGGAATGGGGAAAAAATGATGAATTGATGAAGATGGGAAGAATGAAGATGATGATGGATGAATGAGATGATGATGAAATGAAAAAAAAATTGATGGATGGAAATTGGAATGATGAATGATGAAAGGATGATGATGATGATGAAAAAAATGATGGATGAATGGATGGGGAATGGGGGGAAATGAGGGGGGAAATGGGATGAAATGATGATGATGGGATGGAAGATGAATGGGGAGGAGGATGAAAGATGGATGATGAATGAATGAAAATGGGGATGGATGGGATGAATTTGAATGAGATGATGGGGGGATGGGATGGGAAATGATGGGAATTGGGGGGGGGATGAATGATGGAAATGAATGGGGGATGATGAAATTTGAATGATGATGGATGATGATGATGAATGGGATGATGAATGGGATGAATGGGGATGGGATGAATGATGAAAAGGGGGATGATGAAAATGATGGGATGAATGGGATGAAATTGATGAATGATGGGATGATGATGAAAAAATGGGGGGGGGGATGATGATGATGAATGATGATGATGATGATGAATGTGGATGAAGATGGGGATGATGATGATTTGAATGAATTGATTGGGGGGATGAGAAATGAATGAATGATGATTGGATGATGGATGAATGAAATGATGATGAATGAAAGGGAATGGGGGATGGGAAAAATGATGATGAGAAAAAATGGGGATGATGATGATGGAAAAATGGGGATGATGGGAATGATGATGAATGAAGGGGATGAAGAAATGGAATGATGATTGAAAAAAAAAATGATGGAAAGGTGATGGGGAATGGGGATGATGGGATGAAAAAAATGGGAGATGAATGATGGATGATGATGATTTTGGGAAGGGAAAAATGAATGAATGATGAAGGGGGATGAGATGAGAATGGATTTGGGGGGATTGATGATTGAATGATGAAAAATGATGGGATGAATGAAAAAAAAGATGAAAATGATTGAGATGAAATGATGGGGAAAAATGGGATGAATGATGGGGATGAATGATGATGAAATGATGATGGAATGATGGATATGAAGGATGAAGATGATGATGGATGATGATGATGATTGATGATGATGATGATGAAAAAAAATGATGATGATGGGGATGGGATGGGGGTGAAAAATGGGGATGAAAAAAATTTTTTGATGAAATGAATGAATGATGATGATGAATGATGATGAAAAAAAATGATGATGATGATGGATGGGAATTTGAATGATGGGGGGATGATGGATGAATTGATGATGATGAATGATGAAATGAAATGATGATGATGGGATGGATGATGGATGAATGGGGGGATGATGAAATGGGGAAAAAAATGGATGGGAATGATGAATGAAAAATGGGGATGATGAATGATGAAATGAATGAAAAATGGGATGAGATGATGTTTGAATGATGGGAATGATTGGATGATGAATGGATGATGAAAGATGATGATGATGATGATGATGATGGATGATGGGGGATGAAAAAGATGGGGATGATGATGATGATGATGATGATGAAAATGGGGGATGATGATGATGGGAATGATGATGATGAATGGGAATGAGGATGAAAATGATGATGATGAAATGGATGAATGATGAGGAAAAAAAAATGAAAAAAATGATGAATGAAATTGATGGGATGATGGATGATTGATGATGATGATGAAATGAAAAAAAATGAATGATGATGAATGAAAAATGATGATGAATTGATGATGGAATGGGATGATGATGAAAAAATGGAAAATGGGAATGGATGAATGATGAGATGATGAATGGATGAATGATGAAGATGATGGAATGATGATGGATGATGGGGGGATGAAAATGGGGAGAAGGATGAATGAAAAATGATGGATGAATGAAAGGATGATGAATGATGGATGATGATGGATGATGATGGGAATGATGATGATGGGATGGGGGAATGGAAAATGATGGAATGATGATGAAAAAGGGGGAGATGAAATGGGGGGGAATGATGAGATGATGAGATGATGATGATGAATGAAAAAATGGGGATGATGATGATGAAATGAAAAATGAAGATGATGATGATGATGATGATGGAATGAAGATGGATGATGAAAAAAATGGGGATGAATGAAAATTTTGAATGAAAATGATGAAATGATGATGAATGATGAATGATGAATGATGGGATGATGGGATTGATGATGATGGGGGAGGAATTGAAAATGAATTTGGAAAGGATGGGATGATGGGATGATGGAAAATGAAATGGAAGGATGATGAATGATGGATGATGGAAAAGATGATGAAATGAATGAAATGATGATGATGATGATGGGGGAAAAAAAGATGAAAAAAAAAATGGGAATGAAAAAAATGATGAAAAAAATTGAAGATGGGATGGATGAGATGATGATTTGAAATGATGATGATGGATGATGAAAAGATGATTGAATGATGATGAAAATGAAAATGATGGAATGAATGAGATGATGGGAATGATGGATGATGAATGATGATGGGATGATGAAAAAATGATGGAATGAGGGGGATGATGATGAATGAGATGAAGGAAAAAGAAAATGGGATGATGATGAAATGGGGAATGGAAAATGGAAAAAATGATGGATGATGAAAAAAAAAATGATGGGGGGGATGGGGATGGATGGATGATGAATGATGGGGGGGGGATGGAAATGATGGATGAAATGATGAATGGATGGGATGAAATGGGAATGATGAAAAATGGGAAAATGATGGATGGATTGGGATGGATGAAATGGATTGATGATGATGAAATGATGGATGATGATGGATGATGGATGATGATGATGGATGATGATGGATGATGAAAAATGATGATGAAATGATATGGATGGGGAAATGAATGGGGGGATGATGATGGGAGATGGATTGATGATGGGGGGATGATGATGATGATGAAAATGGGGGATGAATGAAAAATGAATGAATGATGATGATGATGATGATGATGATGGGGATGGGGATGGAATGGGGGGATGATGATGAATGATGATGAATGGATGGATGAAAAGAATGAAAAATGATGAATGATGAATGAATGAAGGATGGATGATGGGGGATGGATGATGATGGGGATGATGATGATGAGGGGATGATGATTTTGATGGGATGATGGGGATGATGATGGAATGGGGATGATGAAATGATGATGATGAATGATGAAAAAATGATTGATGATGAAGAAAATGATTTTTGGGATGAAAATGATGGAAATGATGGATGATGGAATGATGGGATGATGATGGGGGATTGGGATGAATGATGGATGGAGGGATGATGATGAAGGAGGGGATGATGATGATGATGGGGGATGAATGAATGATGGAAAAATGGGAATGATGATGATGATGGAATGATGAGGGATGATGATGGATGATGAGATGAATGATGAATGGGATGATGATGAGGGATGATGATGAAATGATGATGATGATGATGAAATGATGAATGATGGATGAAAATGATGATGATGATGAAAATGATGATGATGATGGGATGATGATGAGGATGATGAAATGATGATGGAAATTGAATGATGATGATGATGATGATGAAAAAGATGATGGTTGGGGGGAAAATGATGATGGGATGATGATGATGATGAATGATGATGGATGGATGATGAATGATGAGGGGGATGATGATGGATTTGAATGATGATGATTGATGAATGATGATTTGAATGGGGATGATGGGGGAATGATGATGATTGGATGATGGGATTTGGGGGATGATGAATGATGATGATGATGGATGATGATTGATGATGAAAAAATGGGGGGGGATGATGATGATGATGATGATGATGATGAAGAATGAATGATTGGGGGATGATGGATGAATGATGATGATGATGATGATGAATGATGGATGATGATGGGATGATGGATGATGAAATGATGGGATGATGAATGATGATGATGAATGATGATGATGGATGGGGGATGGGATGATGATGATGATGATGGATGGGGGAGATGAAATGAAAATGGATGAAGATTGATGAAAATTGATGAAAATGATGATGGATGATGGGAATGGATGATGAGGGGGGATGGGATGATGGATGAGGGGATGAAAATGATGAATGAATGATGATGATGAATGGAATGGGGATTGATGGATGATGATGAAATGAAAGATTGATGATGATGGATGAATGGGATGGGATGGATGGAATGAAATGATGATGATGATGATGATGGATGATGATGATGATGGATGATGATGATGATGATGATGAGGGGGGATGAATGATGATGATGAATGATGATGAATGATGAGGAAAATGATTGAATGAATGATGAGATGATGAATGATGATGATGAAGGATGATGAATGGGGGGAGATGATGATGATGGGATGATGGGGATGAATGAAAAAATGATGAGATGATGATGATGGATGATTTGATGAATGAAGAATGAAAAAATGGATGATGATGGGGATGGATGAATGATGATGATGATGATGATGATTTGATTGATGATGAGATGATGATGATGAAGGATGATGATGATGAAAGGGATGGGAAGATGATTGATGATGTGGGATGAATGATGATGATGGGATGAAATGATGAGATGAAAAGATGAATGATGATGAAGATGAATGATGATGATGAAAATGAAGATGAATGAGATGATGATGATGATGATGATGATGATTGATTGATGATGATGATGAATGGGGATGAGAAATGATGATGAATGATGGGATTTGAAAATGATGGGATGGGAAAATGATGATGATGATGATGATGGATGATGATGATGATGGGGGAATGGAAAAATGAAAAAATGATGGGGGATGATGATGGGAAAGATGATGAATGATGAAAAATGATGAATGATGATGGGGATGAAGGGATGGGGGGGGAAATGATGAGGAATGAAATGATGATGATGATGATGATGATGGGATGATGATGAATGATGAATGATGATGATGGATTTGGATGATGATGAATGATGATGATGAATGATGATGATGGATGATGATGGGGATGAATGATGAATGGATGAATGATGGGATGATGAATGATGAATGATGAAATGATGAAAGAATGATGGATGATGGATGATGAAAATGATGGATGATGGATGGATGATGGATGAAAAATGGGGGGATGGGGGAGATGAAAAATGATTGGATGATGATGATGATGAAATGAAAGATGATGAATGGGGTGATGATGGGGGATGAATGATGATGATGATGATGATGATGGATGATGATGATGATGAGATGATGATGGAAAAAATGATGGAAATGATGATGAGATGATGATGATGATGGGGAATTGATGAAAATGGGGATGGATGATGAAAAAAAAGATGATGATGAAGATGATGATGAATGGGATGATTTGATGATGATGGATGATGAATGAAATGATGATGATGGGATGATGATGATGGATGATGATGGATGGGGATGATGATGAATGATGATGAATGATGAATGATGGGAGATGAAAAATGGATGATGATGGGATGATGATGATGATGAATGATGGGATGATGATGATGATGAGAAAATGAATGATTTTGGATGATGATGATGATGATGAATGGATGATGATGATGATGATGATGAATGAATGATGATGATGAATGATGATGATGATGAGATGATGATGATGATGAATGGATTTGATGATGAATGAATGATGATGGGATGATGGATGATGGGGGGATGAGATGAATGATGATGATGAATGATGATGAAAATGGATGATGATGGGGGGAATGATGATGAAAAAAATGGATGATGAATGATGAATGAAATGATGATGAAATGGGATGAATGGATGGATGATGATGATGATGATGAAAAATGGGGATGATGATGATGATGATGAAAAATGATGGGATGAAATGATGATTTGGAATGATGAGAAATGAAAAAAATGATGAATGATGATGAATGAAAATGATGATGGGATGAAGAATGATGGATGAAAATGGATGATGATGATGATGAATGATGAATGATGATGATGATGGATGATGATGGGGATGATGATGGATGATGGATAAAAATGATGATGATGATGGGGGATGAATGATGATGATGGGGAATGATGATGATGAATGAAAATGGGGATGATGATGGGGAAAATGGATGAAATGATGATGATGGATGATGATGATGATGATGAAATGATGAATGATGATGAATGATGATGATGATGAATGAAAAAAGATGATGGAATGATGATGAATTGATGATGATGAATGATGATGATGGAATGATGATGATGATGAAGATGATGGAATGATGATGATGAAAAAAATGATGATGGATGATGATGGGGGGATGATGAGATGATGATGAAGATGATGATGATGATGATGATGAATGATGGATGATGATGGGGGAAAAAAATGATGATGATGATGGGAATGATGGATGATGATGGAAAATGATGGATGATGAAAAAAAAATGATGAATGATGAATGGATGATGATTTGATTGATGATGATGATGATGGATGATGATGAGAATGGGGGGGGGATGAAAATGAAAATGAATGATGATGATGATGATGAATGATGATGATGATGAAAAATGATGGGGGATGATGATGGGATGATGATGATGATGATGATGGGGGATGATTGATGATGATGGATGGGGATGAGATGATGAAAAAATGATGATGATGATGAAAAAATGGGGGAAATGAAATGATGATGATGAAAAAATGATGGGATGATGATGATGATGATGAAGAATGATGGATGATGATGATGGATGATGATGAATGATGATGATGATGATGATGAAGATGATGATGAAAAAATGAATGATGATGATGATGATGAGGATGGGGATGATGGATGATGATGATGAATGATGAATGGAAAGGATGATGATGATGATGATGATGGATGATGATGATGATGAATGATGAATGGGATGATGAAATGATGATGATGAATGATGAATTGATGATGATGGGATGATTGAAATGATGATGAAATGAATGATGATGATGATGGGGAAAATGATGATGATGATGAGGATGAGAAGAATGAAATGATGATGATGATGGGGATGATGATGATGATGATGGATGATGATGATGAATGATGGATGGGAATGATGGATGAATGGATGATGATGATGATGATGATGAGAATGGATGAAGGATGATGATGATGATGATGATGATGGGGGATGATGGATGAAAAATGATGATGAAAATGATTGGGGATGGGGGATGGAATGGATGATGGATGGAGATGAGGGGGGATGGGAAGATGATGATGATGGATGATGATGAATGATGAATGATGAATGGGGGGAGATGATGATGAATGATGGATGATGAAAATGATGAGATGAGATGATGATGAATGAAGGGGATTGAAATGATGATGAAGAATGAATGATGATGATGATGATGATGAAGAATGATGAATGATGAAGGGATGATGAATGATGGATTGAATGATGATGATGAGGATGATGATGATTGATGATGATGAGAAATGAAGGATGATGATGATGATGGAAAGATGATGGGGATGGATGATGATGGAAGATGATGATGATGAGATGATGAATGATGATTGATGATGAATGATGAAAGATGATGAATGGGAAGAATGATGATGAATGATGATGATGATTTGATGATGGGATGATGATGAATGATGATGATGGGGGAATGATGATGATGATGGATGATGATGGGGATGATGAAATGATGAATGAATTGAATGATGGGATGGATGATGAGGATGATGGAAATTTTTGATGATGGGATGATTGATGGATGATGATGGGGGGAATGAATGATGATGATGATGATGGATGATGATGATGATGATGATGATGATGATGATGATGATGATGGATGGAATGATGATGGGAATGAAAAATGATGATGAATGGGGATGGGATGGATGATGGATGATGATGAAGATGATGATGGGGATGATGAATGATGATGATGATGAATGATGATGAAAATGATGGATGATGATGGATGATGAAAATGATGAAAATGAATGATGGATGATGATGGATGATGATGATGATGGGAGGATGAATGATGATGAATGAAAATGGGGGGGATGGAAAAATGAATTGGGATGATGATGATGGATGATGGGGATGATGGAATGATGATGATGAAAAAATGATGATGGATGATGAAGATGATGATGATGATGAATGATGAATGATGGGATGATGGATGATGATGATGATGATGGGGGATGATGATGGAAAATGGGGGGATGATGATGAAATGATGATGATGAAATGGAATGATGATGATGATGAATGATGGGGATGATGAAAAAAAAAAAGGGGATGGGAATGAAATGATGATGATGATGAATGATGATGGATGAATGGGGGGGATGATGGGGATGGGATGATGAATGATGAATGATGGATGATGATGGGATGATGATGATGATGAGGATGATGATGATGATGATGAATGGGATGATGGAATGAATGATGAAGAGGATGGATGGATGATGAATGGAAATGATGATGATGAATGATGGGATGATGATGATGATGATGAGGAATGATGGATGATGAAAAAATGATGATGATGATGAATGATGATGATGAATGAATGGATGATGGGGAATTGGGATGATGATGAAAAATGATGGGATGGATGGGGATGATGGATGATGGGGGATGATGGATGATGATGAAATGATGATGAATGAATGATGGATGATGATGAAAAAAATGATGATGATGATGATGATGGGGGATGAAAAAATGATGATGATGGGATGATGATGATGATGGATGAAGGAAGGAATGATGATGATGATGATGGGGATGATGAATGGGGGATGATGATGATGGGGGGGGGATGATGATGAAATGATGGATGATGATGATGGATGGGAAATGATGATGAAATGATGATGAAGATGATGATGAAGATGATGAATGATGGATGAGATGATGATGATGATGGGGGGAAATGATGATGATGATGATGATGGGATGATGATGATGATGATGAGATGAAAATGATTGGATAAAATGATGATGAATGTGGAAATGATGATGATGATGATGAGATGATGATGAAATGAATGATGATGATGATGAAAAAAAATGAAGGGATTGATGATGATGATGATGATGATGATGGATGAAATGATGGATGATGATGATGATATGATGATGATGATGAATGATGATGATGGGGATGATGGGGATGATGATGATGATGGGATGAATGAATGATGATGATGATGAATGATGGATGATGAATGAAAGAATGATGATGATGATGATGGGGAATGATGGATGGGAGGATGATGATGATGATGATGATGATGAAATTGAGGAAAATGAATGATGATGATGAATGGGGATGAATGATTGGGATGATGGGGGATGGGGATTTGAATGGGAAAAAATGATGATGATGAATGATGGATGGGAAAAATGATGAAAATGATGGGATGATGATGATGATGATGATGATGATTGATGGGGAATGATGGAAAAAATGGGATGAATGAATGATGAAATGATGATGAGATGATGATGGGAAATGGGAAGAAGGAATGATGGGATGGGATGAGAATGATGAGATGATGATGATGATGAATGAAAAAATGGATGATGATGATGATGATGATGAAAATGGATGATGAATGATGAATGATGAATGGGGATGATGAGATGGGATGGGGGATGATGATGATGATGGATGAATGATGGGATGATGATGATGGGATGATGGGGGATGAATGATGGGATGATGATGATGATGGGGATGGATGGGATGATGATGATGGGGATGATGGATGAAGGATGATGGGGATGATGATGGGATGATGAAAAAATGATGATGATGATGATGATGATGATGAGATGATGGGATGATGGGATGATGAAAAATGGGGATGGAGATGATGAATGGGATGGATGAAATGAATGATGAGATGATGGGATGATGGAATGATGGGATGGGGAGGGGGGGATGATGATGAATGGGGGGGATGATGGGAAATGATGGGATGATGGATGGATGATGATGATGGATGGATGATGATGGGATGGGGATGATGGGGGGAAATGATGAATGAATGGGGGATGATGGATGGGGATGATGAGAATGATGAATGATGGGGGGATGGGATGATGATGATGATGAATGGGATGATGAAAATGAATGATGATGAATGAATGATGATGATGATGATGGGATGATGATGATGATGATGATGATGATGATGATGATGATGAATGATGGGAGGGGGAAAATTGATGATGAATGATGATGGAATGATGATGATGAAAAGATGAGGGAATGATGATTGATGGATGATGATGAAAATGAATGGAATGAATGGGATGGAATGATGGGATGGATGGGATGGATGATGATGATGATGATGATGATGATGATGATGAAAATGATGATGATGGGATGAAATGATGATGATGATGATGAAAATGATGAATGATGATGATGATGGGGATGATGATGATGATGAATGATGGATGATGAATGAAAATGATGATGATGATGAATGAAGGGGGATGATGGGAATGAATGGGGGGATGATGAAGATGAATGATGATTGGGGGGGATGATGATGATGATGGATGATGATGATGATGAATGATGGAATGGATGGATGATGAATGATGGGGGATGATGATGATGATGATGATGAATGAATGATGATGATGATGATGATGGATGATGATGGAAAATGATCGATGATGAATGAAATGGATGATGATGATGGATGATGATGATGGGGGGGGATTGATGAATGATGATGAAATGGGGATGATGATGATGGGGGATGATGAATGGGAGAATGATGAGATGATGAATGATGAAAAATGAATGGAGAAATGGGGGATGATGAATGAAAATGATGATGATGATGATGATGATGATGATGGATGAATGATGATGATGATGATGATGATGATGATGATGATGATGATGATGATGATGAATGATGGAATGATGATGATGAATGAATGATGGGGGATGAATGGGAATGGATGGGATGATGATGGATGAATGAGAGAAAAATGATGATGGGGGATGAAGATGATGATTTGGGAGGGAATGATGATGATGATGATGAATGAGATGGATGATGAAAAGGATGATGATGGAATGATGGAATGGGATGATGATGAAAATGATGATGATGATGAATGATGATGAATGATGAGATGATGATGATGAAGGATGATGATGATGATGGATGAATGATGAAGAGAGATGAGGGATGATGATGATGAAGATTGATGAAAGATGAAAATGATGATGATGGGGATGAAAGAATGATGGGGGGGGGGGGGGGGAATGGGATGATTTGATGATGAAAATGATTGATGATGAATGGGATTGGGGATGATGATGGATGAATGATGATGAATGAAATGAATGATGAATGATGGATGATGATGATGATGATGATGGATGGGATGAATGATGATGATGATGATGATGATGATGATGATGGGATGATGGATGAAATGATGAATGATGAAAATGATGAATGATGAAATGATGATGGATGATGAATGATGAGATGAGATGATGATGAAAGGGATGAAGATGGATGAAATGGAATGATGATGGATGATGATGGGATGATGATGATGATGGGGGATGATGATGATGAGATGATGATGGGATGATGATGATGAATGAATGGGGAATGATGATGATGATGAAGATGAATGATGAATGATGATGATGGGATGATGGGGGGGGATGATGGGGGATGATGATGATGATGATGATGATTTTGATGATGATGTTGATGATGAATGATGATGATGATGGGGGGGGATGAATGATGATGATGATGAATGATTGATGGAATTTGATGATGATGTGATGATGAGAATGGAATGAGGGGGGATGATGATGAATGATGAATGATGATGGAATGATGATGATGATGATGATGATGGATGATGGGGAGATGATGATGGATGGATGGGGATGATGAATGAATGATGATGATGGATGATGATGATGATGATGGATGATGATGATGATGATGGATGGATGAGATGAAATGATGATGATGAATGATGATGAATGATGAATGGAAGGGGATGGGGGATGATGATGAATGGATGAGAATGAATGGATGATGGGATGATGATGATGAAAAATGATGATGATGAAAAAATGAATGATGAATGATGATGATGAAAATGATGGATGATGATGGGGAAAATGATGATGATGATGATGATGAATGATGATGGGGATGAAATGAATGATGGATGAGGATGGGGATGATGATGATGAATGATTTGAATGATGGGATGAAATATGGATGATGATGATGATGATGATGGATGATGATGATGATGGGGATGATGGAAAATGATGATGATGATGATGATGATGATGATGATGATGAATGATGATGAAAGAGATGGATGATGATGAATGGGATGATGATGAAAAAAAATGATGATGATGATGATGAAAATGAAAAATGATGATGATGATGAATGGATGAATGATGATGATTGATGATGATGATGATTGATGATGGGGATGATGATGATGATGATGATGATGATGATGATGATGAAAATGATGAATGATGATGATGATGATGATGATGATGATGATGATGAATGATGATGATGATGGATGATGATGATGATGAGAATGAAATGGGAATGATGATGATGAATGAATGGGGATGATGATGAAGGGGATGATGAATGGGATGATGATGATGATGATGGGATTTTTTTGATGATGATGGGGGGGGATGATGGGAAAATGATGATTGGGATGATGATGAAATGGATGATGAAAATGATGATGATGAAAAAAAATGATGGGATGGGATGATGATGATGATGATGATGATGGGGGATGATGATGATGATGATGATGATGATGAATGATGAATGAAAAATGGATGGGATGATGATTGGGAAGGATTGATGATGATGGGATGGGGATGATGATGATGATGATGAAATTGAATGAATGATGATGATGATGATGATGATGAATGATGATGGGATGGGGGAATGATGATGGGATGATGAATGATGATGATGAATGATGAATGGATGGATGATGGATGATGATTGATGAAGGGGATGATGATGATGATGATGATGAATGAAAATGATGATGATGAAAAATGAATGATGAAAATGGAATGATGAATGAAATGATGATGATGAAAATGATGGATGATGGGATGATGATGGGATGATGATGATGAAATGATGATGAAATGATGATGATGAATGAATGATGGGATGATGAATGATGGGGAATGAATGGGGATGGATTGATGATGATGATGATGGATGATGGATGATGATGATGATGGATGATGAATGAAAATGATGAGATGATGATGGGATGGATGAGATGAAAAATGGGGGGGAATTGATGGAAAATTGATGATGGGGATGAGGGGGATGGGGATGGATGATGGGGGATGATGGATGATGGAATGATTTGATGATGATGGATGAATGAATGATTGATGATGATGATGGGGGATGATGAGATGAAATGATGATGATGATGATGATGAAAAGATGATGATGATGATGATGATGAATGATGATGATGAAATGAATGAATGATGATGGAATGGATGATGAATGATGAGATGATGGGGATGATGATGGGATGATGGAATGATGGGATGGGATGATGATGAATGATGGATGGGGGGGATGAATGATGGAAAGATGGGATTTGGGGGGATGGGGGATGAAATGATGATGAAAATGAATGATGATGATGAAAAAATGATGAATGATGATGAATGATGGATGATGATGAAATGATGATGAATGGATGGGGGGATGATGATGAATGATGATGATGAATGATGATGATGATGAATGAAATGGAATGAAATGATGATGATGATGAAATGAATGAAATGAATGAAGATGGAAAAATGATGATGATGATGATGATGAATGAATGAAATGGATGAGATGATGAATGGATGATGATGGATGATGATGGAAAAAATGATGATGGGGGATGATGGATGAAGATGGGATGATGATGATGAATGGGGATGATGATGATGATGATGATGATGATGATGATGATGATGGATGATGATGGATGAAAATGATGAGATGATGAATGATGAAGATGATGATGAAAAAATGATGGATGGATGGGGGGGAATGATGATGATGGATGGATGAATGATGGGATGATGATGATGAAATGATGGGGGGATGAAATGGGATTTTTGATGGATGAAGAATGATGGGGGGGGATGGATGATGATGATGATGATGAGGGGGATGATGATGATGGGGGGGATGAAAAAGAATGAAAAAAATGATGATGGGATGGATGATGGGAATGAAGGAGATGATGATTGAATGATGAAGATGATGAATGATGGGATGATGAATGATGATGATGAGATGGGATGAAATGATGATGATGATGGATGATGGGGGATGAATGGATTGATGAATGATGGGGGATGAAATGATGATGAAATGATGGATGATGATGAAATGAGATGATGAATGAAGAAAAATGATGATGAATGATGATGAATGATGATGATGATGATGGGGATGGATGGATGATGATGAATGATGATGATGATGATGGGATGATGATGATGATGATGATGATGATGATTGGATGATGATGGATGATGATGATGATGATGATGATGATGATGATGATGGATGATGAATGGGGGGGGTGAATGATGATGAAAATGGGATGATTTGATGAAAAATGATGAAAAATGATGATGAATGATGGATGATGATATGATGAAAATGATGATGATGATGATGATGATGATTTGGGGGGGATGATGATGATGAATGGAATGGGGGGGGAATGGATGATGATGATGATGATGAAATGATGATGATGATGATGATGAAGGGGATGATGATTGAGATGAATGAAGATGATGATGATGGGATGATGATGATGATGATGAGATGATGGATGATGAAGATGATGATGATGATTTGATGATGATGGGGATGGATGATGGGGATGATGATGATGATGATGATGAAATGATGATGATGATGATGATGAGGATGGATGATGAATGATGAAAATGATGATGGGGGATGGATGATGAAGATGGATGAATGGATTGGATGATGATGATGATGGATGATGATGGGGGAATGATGATGATGATGATGATGGATGATGAATGATGATGATGATGATGAATGAATGATGATGATGATGATGGGGATGATGAATGATGATGAAAATGGGGGGGATGATGGATGATGAATGATGATGATGATGGATGAAAGATGAATGAAGATGATGATGATGATGATGGATGATGATGATGATGATGATGGGATGATGATGGGGGGATGATGAGGATGATGATGGAATGATGATGATGATGGGGATGGGGAATGATGGGATGGATGATGAATGATGATGATGATGATGGGATGGGAGATGATGGGAGAAAATGATGGGGAATGATGGATGATGAATGATGATGATGGGGGGATGATGATGGATGAAAAAAAGATGATGATGATGAATGGATGAGATGATGATGGATGGATGATGAGATGATGATGATGATGGGGGGATGGGGGGGGATGATGATGGATGAATGAAGGATGGGATGATGGGATGATGATGATGATGATGATGATGATGGAGGGATGATGATGAAGAATGATGGATGATGATGAATGGGATGGATGATGATGATGATGAATGATGATGATGATGAATGAATGATGATGATGATGGGATGATGATGGATGATGATGGATGGGGATGATGAATGAATGATGATGATGATGATGGGGGGGGAAAAAAATTTGATGAAGATGATGATGAAATGAATGATGATGGGATGATGATGATGATGGAGATGATGATGGGATGATGAGGGGATGATGATGATGATGATGATGATGATGATGAATGATGATGATGATGATGGATGGATGATGAAATGGGGAGATGATGATGATGATGAAGAATGAATGATGGGATGATGAATGATGATGAATGGGATGATGATGAATGATGGATGGGATGAATGATGATGATGAGATGATGATGGGGATGATGATGATGATGATGATGATGATGGATGGGATGGATGATGGGAGGATGATGATGGGATGGATGATGATGATGAGAAAATGGGGATTGATGAAATGATGATGATGATGATGATGAATGAATGATGAAGAGATGATGAATGAATGATGGGGATGATGATGGATGATGAATGATGATGATGGGGGATGGATGATGATGATGAATGATTTTGATGAGAAATGATGATGATGATGGGAGGGGATGGGATGAAAAATGATGATGATGGATGATGATGATGATGATGATGATGGGAAGATGGGGATGATGATGATGATGATGAATATGATGATGAGATGGGATGATGATGATGATGATGATGAATGATGATGAATGATGGGATGAATGAATGATGGGGGATGATGGGATGAAAAATGATGATGATGATGATGGATGATGATGATGAGAAGGATGATGGATGATGATGATGATGAATGATGATGATGATGATGATGAGATGATGAATGATGAATGAATGATGATGAATGATGAATGGGATGGGGGATGATGATGGATGATGATGGGGATGATGATGATGAATGATGAATGAATGATGGAGGATGATGATGATGAATGATGATGATGATGAATGGATGATGATGGATGAAAAAAGGGATGATGATGAATGATGATGATGGGATGAGATGATGATGATGATGAATGGGATGATGATGATGGATGATGATGATGATGATGATGATGATGGGGATGAAATGATGATGGGATGATGATGATGATGATGATGAATGATGATGATGATGGATGAATGATGATGAAATGGGGAATGGATGGGGGATGAATGGATGATGGATGATGATGATGATGATGATGATGATGATGAATGAAAATGATGATGAATGAGATGATGATGATGATGATGATGATGATTGAATGAATGAAAATGAGATGGATGAAAATGATGATGGGATGATGATGATGATGGGGGGATGATGATGATGATGATGGATGAATGATGGATGATGATGATGATGATGATGATGATGATGATGGATGATGAATGGATGGATGAAAAATGGATGATGAGATGATGATGATGGATGATGATGATGAAAAAAATGATGATGAAAAAATGATGGAAAATGATGATGATGATGATGATGGGATGATGATGATGGGGGGGAATGATGATGGGGATGATGATGGGGGGGAAAATGATGATGATGATGATGATGAATGATGATGATGATGATGATGAGATGATGATGAATGATGATGATGATGATGATGAGGGATGGAATGGGGAGATGATGAATGATGATGATGATGATGATGATGGGAAAAAATGATGATGGATGATGATGGATGATGATGATGATGATGGGATGGGGATGGAATGATGATGATGATGATGATGATGATGATGATGGGAAATGATGATGATGATGAAAATGATGGATGATGATGAAAATGATGATGGGATGATGAATGAATGAAAAGAGGGGGGATGATGATGGGGGGGATGATGATGATGAGATGATGGAAATGATGATTTTGGGATGATGGATGGGATGGGATGATGATGATGATGATGGATGATGATGATGATGATGATGATGAATGATGATGGATGATGATGATGATGGGGGATGATGATGATGATGATGATGAGGGATGAATGATGATGATGATGATGATGGGGGGGATGATGATGATGATGATGGATGGGGATGATGATGATGATGAGAGATGATGATGGATGATGATGATGATGAATGAATGATGATGATGATGGAATGATGATGATGATGATGGATGATGATGATGATGATGGGGGATGATGATGATGATGATGATGATGATGATGATGATGATGATGATGAGATGATGATTGGGGGATGATGAAGGAATGATGATGATGATGATGATGATGATGGATGGGGGAATGATGGATGATGATGGGGGGATGATGATGAATGAAAATGATGAAATGATGATGGATGAATGATGATGATGATGATGATGATGATGGGGGATGATGAATGATGGATGATGATGATGATGATGAATGATGATGATGATGATGATGATGATGGATGATGATGATGATGGGATGATGGGATGATGATGATGATGGAAAATGATGATGATGATGATGATGATGATGATGAATGATGATGATGATGATGATGGATGATGATGGATGATGATGATGATGATGAAGATGATGATGATGATGATGAAAATGAATGATGATGATGATGATGATGATGATGATGAATGATGAATGATGATGATGATGGGATGATGATGATGATGATGATGATGATGATGATGATGATGATGATGATGGATGATGATGATGATGATGATGATGATGATGATGATGATGATGATGATGATGATGGGGGATGATGATGATGATGGGGGATGATGATGGGATGAATGATGATGATGATGATGAGGATGATGATGATGATGATGATGATG
>CATNWA010005396.1:30000-40899 GCA_951230385.1 Staurois parvus
ATGATGGATGAGATGATGATGATGATGAGATGATGAGATGAAAAGATGATGATGATGAAATGATGATGATGATGAGGATGATGATGGGGATGATTGGATGATGATGATGATGATGATGATGATGATGATGATGGATGATGGATGAAATGATGATGATGATGATGATGATGATGATGATGAAATGATGATGATGATGAAATGATGATGATGAATGATGATGATGATGATGATGGATGATGATGATGATGATGATGAATGATGATGATGATGATGATGATGATGATGATGAGATGATGATGATGATGGATGATGATGATGATGATGATGATGATGAATGATGATGATGAATGAAGATGATGGGATGATGATGGGGGATGATGATGATTGATGATGATGATGGATGATGATGATGATGATGATGATGGATGAATGATGATGATGAAGTGATGATGATGATGAATGGGGATGGAAATGATGATGAAAGATGATGATGAATGATGAAATGATGATGATGGATGATTGATGGATGATGAAAATGAGGGGATGATGAATGATGGGATGGATGATGGGATTGGATGATGGGGATGATTTGATGATGATGAATGATGATGATGATGGATGATGATGAATGATGATGATGATGGGATGATGAGATGATGATGTGATGATGATGATGATGATGATGATGGGGATGAATGATGAAGATGATGATGATGATGATGATGATGATGATGATGAGATGATGATGATGATGATGAAATGAAGATGAATGATGAAAATGATGATGATGATGATGAATGATGATGATGATGATGATGATGATGATGAATGATGAGATGATGATGATGAATGATGATGATGATGATGATGATGATGATGATGATGATGATGATGATGAAATGAATGATGATGATGATGATGATGGGGGATGAGATGATGGATGATGGGGAATGATGAAATGAAAAAGATGATGATGATGATGATGATGATGATGATGATGATGATGATGATGATGGGGAATGATGATGATGAAGGATGATGATGATGAATGGATGATGATGATGATGATGATGATGATGATGGATGATGATGGGGGGGGGATGATGATGATGATGATGATGATGATGAAGAATGATGGATGATGATGAATGATGAATGATGGATGAATGGATGATGAATGATGATGATGATGATGATGAATGATGATGATGATGATGATGAATGATGATGATGAAATGATGAGATGATGATGATGGATGATGATGATGAATGATGATGGATGATGGGGGATGAATGATGATGATGATGGGATGATGAATGATGGGAAAATGATGATGAATGATGATGATGAGAATGATGATGATGATGATGATGATGATGATGATGATGATGATGATGATGATGATGATGAAAATGATGATGATGGATGGGATGATGATGATGATGATGAATGGGGATGATGATGATGATTTGATGATGGGATGATGATGAATGATGGATGATGGATGATGATGAGATGATGGGAGATGATGAAATGATGGGATGATGGATGATGAAGGATGGATGGGATGATGATGGAGATGATGATGAGGGGATGATGATGATGAGATGATGATGATGGATGATGAATGATGATGATGATGATGAAGATGGATGGATGATTTGGATGGATGATGATGATGATGATGATGATGATGGATGATGAATGATGGATGATGGGGATGATGATGAGAAATGAAATGATGATGATGATGATGATGATGATGATGATGATGATGATGATGAATGATGGGGGGAATGAAAATGAATGATGATGAGAGATGAATGATGATGATGATGATGGAATGATGATGGATGAGGAATGATGATGATGATGATGATGGATGATGATGATGAATGATGATGATGATGATGGGGATGATGATGATGAAAATGATGATGATGATGATGATGATGATGATGATGGGATGATGGAGATGGAGGATGATGATGATGAATGATGGGGATGATGATGATGATGGATGAATGAGGATGATGAATGATGGGAATGAATGGGGGATGATGAGATGATGGATGATGATGAAGATGATGATGAAATGGATGATGATGGAATGAGGGATGAATGATGATGATGATGGGGATGATGATGATGATGAATGATGATGATGATGATGATGATGATGAATGATGATGATGATGATGATGGGATGATGGGGATGATGAAAATGATGATGATGAAAAATGATGAGATGATGATGATGAAGATGATGGATGATGGATGATGAGATGATGATGATGATGATGAGATGATGAAGAATGATGAATGATGATGATGGATGAATGATGATGATGATGATGAATGATGAGATGGATGGATGAAAAAAAATGATGATGGGGAGATGATGATGATGATGATGGGATGATGATGAATGATGAGATGATGAATGATGAGATGAAGATGGATGATGATGATGATGATGATGATGATGATGATGAATGATGATGATGATGATGATGAGAATGGGATGATGATGATGATGATGATGAGAGATGATGATGAATGAATGATGGGGATGATGATGATGATGAGGATGAATGAAAAAAGGATGATGGATGATGATGATGATGATGATGGGATGATGATGATGATGATGAAATGATGGGGGAAATGATGATGATGATGAATGAAATGATGATGGATGATGATGATGATGATGATGATGATGAGATGATGATGAATGATGGGATGATGATGATGATGATGATGATGAAGAAATGATGGATGATGATGATGGATGATGATGAAATGATGATGAGATGATGGAAAAATGAAAAAAAATGATGATGATGAATGATGGATGATGATGATGAATGAATGAATGATGATGATGATGATGAATGATGATGATGAATGATGATGATGATGATGATGATGATGATGATGATGGATGAATGATGAGGGGGATGATGATGATGATGAATGATGATGATGGATGATGATGATGAGGGGATGATGATGATGATGATGATGATGATGATGATGAAGATGATGATGATGATGATGATGATGATGATGATGATGATGAATGAATGAAGGATGATGATGGATGATGGATGATGAATGAATGATGATGATGATGATGATGATGATGAATGATGATGATGATGATGAAAAGGGGGGGGGGGATGATGATGATGATGATGAATGATGAGAAAAAGATGGATGAAGATGATGGATGATGAATGATGATGGATGAATGATGAATGATGATGATGATGATGAATGGATGATGATGATGATGGGAAGAATGATGATGATGATGATGATGATGATGATGGATGATGGGATGATGATGATGATGATGAATGATGATGAATGATGATGATGAGATGATGAATGGATGATGATGATGATGATGAAAAATGATGATGAATGATGATGATGAATGATGAATGATGATGATGATGAAATGATGATGGGAAGATGATGGATGATGATGGGATGAATGAAGAAATGATGATGGGAAATGATGATGATGAATGATGAGATGATGATGAGATGATGATGAATGATGATGAGAAGAATGAAATGATGATGATGATGATGAATGATGATGATGAAAGAAGATGAAATGGATGATGATGGGGGAATATGATGATGATGGATGATGAATGATGGGATGATGATGATGATGAATGGGGATGGGGGAATGATGATGATGGGGGATGATGATGATGAATGATGAGGATGATGATGGGGGGGGGATGATGATGAATGATGATGATGATGGATGATGAGATGATGAAAGGATGATGATGATGATGATGATGGGATGATGGGATGATGATGGATGATGAAGATGATGATGATGATGATGATGATGATGGGGGATGATGGGATGAGATGAAGATGATGATGATGATGGGGGAATGAATGATGATGATGATGATGATGAGATGATGATGATGATGATGATGATGATGATGATGATGATGGGGGGAAAAAAATGATGATGATGATGATGATGGGGATGGATGATGATGATGATGATGATGGGATGATGATGATGAAGATGGATGGGGATGATGATGAGATGATGATGATGAATGATGATGAATGATGATGGGGGATGGGGGATGATGATGATGATGATGATGATGATGGGGATGATGGGGATGATGAAAATGATGAATGATGATGGATGATGAAGAATGATGAGATGAGGGATGAATGATGAGATGAATGATGATGGGATGGGATTGGATGATGATGATGAATGGGATGGGGATGATGATGATGATGAGGAAAAATGAAATGGATGATGAGAAATGATGGGAGGAAAAATGATGAGGATGGAAGATGAGATGATGATGATGAATGATGATGATGATGGATGATGGATGGGTGATGATGATGATGATGATGATGATGATGATGATGATGATGATGATGATGGATGATGATGATGGGATGATGATGATGATGAATGATGATGATGATGATGATGATGAAAAGATGATGAATTGAATGATGATGATGATGATGATGGAAAAAAATGAAAATGATGATGGGAATGATGATGATGGGGATGATGATGATGGATGATGATGATTGGGATGAAGAATGATGAATGATGATGGGGGGATGATGATGATGATGATGATGATGATGATGATGAAAATGATGGATGATGATGATGAATGATGATGATGAGGATGATGGGGGAAGATGATGAATGAAAAATGAATGAATGATGAAGATGGATGATGGGGATGGGAATGATGGGAATGAATGATGGGATGATGATGAAGAATGATGATGATGATGATGATGATGATGATGATGATGATGATGATGGGATGATGATGGGATGAATGAGAATGATGAATGATGATGAATGATGAGGATGGAATGATGATGAGGATGATGATGATGGATGATGATGATGATGGATGGGGGGGATGATGATGATGGATGGATGATGAATGAAATGATGATTTTTGAGATGATGATGATGATGATGAATGATGATGATGATGATGATGAGATGATGGGGATGATGATGGGGAGATGATGATGAGATGATGATGATGATGGATGATGAATGATGATGATGATGATGATGATGATGATGATGGATGGGATGATTGGATGATGATGATGAAAATGATGATGATGATGATGGGAAAAAATGTGGATGATGATGATGATGATGATGATGATGATGATGAATGATGATGATGATGATGATGAAAATGAATGATGAGGAAGATGATGATGATGATGATGATGATGATGATGATGATGGGGATGAGAAATGATGATGATGAGGATGATGATGATGGGATGGATGAAGATGATGATGATGGGGATGATGATGATGATGATGATGATGGATGATGATGATGATGATGATGAATGATGATGAGATGATGGGGGAATGATGATGAGGATGATGAGATGAAGATGGGGGAATGATGATGATGGGGATGGATGATGATGAGATGATGAAAGGGATGGATGAAAATGGGGATGATGATGATGATGATGATGATGATGATGGATGGAAGATGATGATGAATGGGGGGGGATGATGATGATGATGATGAATGATGGGGAGAATGAATGAAGATGATGATGATGATGATGATGATGATGATGATGATGGATGAATGATGGGGATGATGATGGGGATGATGGGGATGATGATGATGATGATGATGATGATGATGATGATGGGGATGAATGATGGATGGATGAAGGATGATGATGAGATGGATGATGGGAGGATGGATGAATGATGATGATGAAGATGATGATGATGGGGATGATGATGATGATGATGATGATGGGATGGGGGAGAATGATGATGATGATGATGATGATGATGAAAATGAGGGATGAGGATGATGATGATGATGATGGGGGGAAGGATGATGAAATGGGATGATGATGATGATGATGATGAAGAGGAAAATGAATGATGAGGATGGGGATGAGGGGGGGATGATGATGATGATGATGGATGAATGATGATGGGATGGGATGATGGGAAGATGATGAAGAAGAGATGAATGATGAATGATGATGATGATGATGGATGATGATGATGAAGATGGATGGGGGATGGGGAGATGATGATGATGATGATGATGGGATGATGATGAGGATGATGATGATGAATGATGGATGATGATGGGGATGATGATGGATGATGGATGGAATGAGGATGATGGGATGATGATGATGATGGGGATGGGATGATGATGAGAAAAGATGAAATGAGAATGATGATGATGAAGATGATGATGATGAAATGATGAGGAGATGATGATGATGATGATGATGATGATGGATGATGATGGATGATGAAGATGGGAGATGAGGGATGATGAATGATGATGATGATGATGATGATGATGATGATGATGAAAGATGAGAGTGAATGATGATGAATGATGAAGGGATGGATGAAAAAAGGGGATGAATGATGATGATGGATGATGATGATGATGAATGATGAAGATGATGAAGATGATGAAGAAGAAGGATGATGATGGATGATGAATGAATGATGATTTGATGATGAGATGATGATGATGAAGATGAGGAATGATGAAAGATGAAGGATGATGGGATGATGATGATGAGAATGGGGATGATGAAATGAGAGATGATGATGATGGGGGATGATGAAGATGATGAATGAGATGGGGGATGATGATGAATGATGATGATGGGATGATGATGGAGATGATGGATGGATGATGATGGGGGATGATGAATGATGATGGGGATGATGATGATGATGATGATGATGATGGAATGATGATGATGATGAATGATGATGATGAATGATGATGATGATGATGGATGATGAAGATGATGATGATGATGATGATGGGGGGATGAGAGGGGGGATGAGAGGATGATGGATGGGGGAGGGGATGAGATGAGAGAAATGATGATGATGATGATGATGATGAATGTGATGATGGAATGATGATGGGAATGATGGGATGATGGGAATGATGATGATGAATGAATGATGAAGGATGATGGGATGAATGATGAAATGGGGAAGAATGATGAGATGGGGATGGGGATGATGATGATGAAGAATGATGATGATGATGATGATGATGATGAATGAATGATGAGATGGGATGGGGATGGATGATGATGATGGGGGGGGATGATGATGATGATGATGGATGATGATGATGAGATGAGAATGATGAAGATGATGGGGATGGATGATGATGATGATGAAAATGGGGATGATGAATGATGATTGATGATGAAGGATGATGATGATGATGATGATGAATGATGAATGAAGAATGATGAAGGGGATGATGATGAGGGATGATGGGGATGATGGGATGATGGATGATGATGGATGATGATGATGATGATGATGATGATGAATGATGGATGATGAGATGATGATGATGATGAATGATGGGGATGATGGGGAATGATGATGGGGGGATGATGATGATGAAGATGATGATGAGATGATGAATGATGATGAATGGGGATGATGATGATGAGAATGGAGAGAAGAGGATGGGGAAGAAGATGATGGATGATGAATGGGATGATGATGGGGGATGATGATGGGAAGATGGGGGGGATGATGAAATGATGGGATGATGATGATGATGAAGATGATGGGGGAATGGGGATGATGAATGATGGGATGATGAAGAAGAATGATGATGATGATGGAAAATGATGATGATGATGATGATGGATGAAGATGAATGATGATGGAGATGATGATGATGATGAAGATGAATGAAGATGATGAAGGGATGATGATGATGATGATGATGAATGAGGGAATGATGAGAAGAAGATGGATGATGAATGATGAAGATGATGGGGATGATGATGAATGAAATGATGGATGAGGATGATGAGATGAGAATGATGATGAAGATGATGATGGGATGAAGATGATGAAGAGATGATGAAGAGGGGATGATGGGGGATGATGATGATGATGATGAAGAAGGGATGATGAATGATGATGATGGGGATGAATGATGAAGAAGAAGAAGAATGAAAAAAATGATGATGATGATGATGAATGAATGATGAGAGAAGTGATGATGATGATGGGATGAGGGGGGATGAAAGTTTTGGGGGGGAAAAAAAAAATGAAGAATGAGAGAGAAAATGATGGGAAGGATGGGGGGAAAAATGATGAGGAAAAAAAGGGGGGATGATGAAGATGGGATGGATTTGATGATGAATGAAAAGAGATGATGATGATGAGAAGATGATGAAGAAGGGATGATGAAAAAATGATGATGATGGGAGGGGGGATGATGAATGAGGATGAAAATGATGGAAAATGGGTGAATGATGAGGATGAAAAAAGAAGATGGATGAAAAATGAATGGGGGGGATGAAGATGATGATGAGATGAAGATGGGGGATGATGAATGATGGGAATGAAATGATGATGAAGATGAGGGATGATGATGATGGGGAGGATGATATATGATGAAAAATTGGGATGAGATGATGAAAAGAAAAAATGAGGGAATGAATGGAAAAGAGAAAAATGATGGAATGAGGGGGGAATGGGGGGATGAAGGGATGTGATGGGGGAGGGAAAATGATGATGATGAAAAGAAGAATGAAGAATGAGATGGTTTGATTTGAATGGGGGGGATTGAAAAAATGATGAATGGAAAATGAAGGGGGGGAAGATGAGATGAATGAAAGATGATGATGAGATGATGGATGGGGGATGAGAATGAAAAGAATGAGGATGGAATGATGATGAGATGATGAAGATGGGGATTTGGGGATGTTGATGATGATGAATGATTTTGATGAGGGATGATGGATGATGATGATGGGATGAGAAAAAAATGATGATGAGAAGAATGAGGGGGAAGATGATGGAGGGATGATGATTGAATGGGGATTTGATGATGAAGGGGGGGAAAAAAGAAAAAAAATGATGATGAATGATGAAAATGAAAGGGAAGAAAAAAAGAATGAGAAGGAAATGATGAAGAGAAAATTGAAGATAGGGAAGATGGGATGAAGATTGGGGAAAAATGGGGGGAATGGGAAAAAGGGAGAAAGATGATGAAATGAAGAAGAAGAAGGGGGGGGAAAAATTTGAAGGATGATGAAAAAAAGAAGGGGAAAAGAATGAAAGGATGATGATGATGAGATGATGATGAGGAAGAAGAAAATGGAAAAGAGGATGGGAGATGATGATGATGAAAGATGATGAATGAAGGATGAATGAAAATGATGATGAAAATGGAGGGATGAAGAATGAATGGATGAATGGGGGAAGAATGGGGAAATGGAAAGATGATGATGATGATGGGATGGATGATGGATGGGAATGATTGGGGGGAAAAGAATGATGATGAATGAAAAGAATGGTGATGAATGGGGGGAGGAGAATGAAGATGAATGGGATGGAAAAAAGATGGGAATGGAATGAGATGGGGAATGAGGGAATGATGGAAGGATGATGTTTGAAAAGAATTGAAGAATGGATGAAATGATGATGATGAAATGATGATGGGATGATGAATGGAAAGGGGAAATGATGAATGATGGGGGGGGGGGGAATGATGGGGATGATGGGAAGGGATTGATGGGGGGAAAATGAAAAAAAATTGATGAAATGGGGATGATGAAGATGGGGGGAAAATGGGGATGAATGGGATGATGAGATGAATGAAGAGGGGATGGAAGGGGGATTGGGATTGATGGATGAAGAAGATGGGGTGAAAAGGGAAAAATGAAAAAATGATGAATGAGGATGGGGGGGATGATGATGAAAAAATGAAAATGGGATGATGGGGGGGGGGGGATGGGATGATGATGATGATGGGGGAAGAAGATTTTGGGATTTGGGGATGAGATGAATGAGAAAAATGATGGGGATGGATGATGATTGAATTGAATGATGAAGGGGGGAAAATGAAGAATGGGGAATGAATGATGGGATGTTGGGGATGAAGGAGATGAATGAAATGGATGATGAAAAATGATGGGAGGAATGATGAAGGGGGGGGATGAAATGGGGGGGGGGGGGATGATGATGAGATGAGATGGGGAGGGGGGATGGATGGATGGGGATTGGAATGATGATGGATTTTTGGGAAAAAATGAAGAAAAGTGAAATGATGAGATGATGAATGATGAAAAATGAAGGATGGAAGATGAGGGGGATGGGTGGATGAAAAAATGAGGAAATGAAAATGAATGAAGGGGATGATGAAGAATGGGTTGATGGGGGGGATGATGGATTTTTGAATGATGGGGGGGAAAAGATGGGGGAAGGAATTTGAAGATGGGGATGATGATGATGATTTGATGAGATGGAATGGGGATGGAATGGGGAAAGGGGAGGATGGAATGATGAGGAATGAAAGAATGATGATGATGAAAAATGAAAATGATGATTTGATGATGGGATGAGAATGGGGGATGAAATGATGATGGGAATTGAAGAATGATGGGATGATGAATGATGATGATGATGATGAATGAGGATGGGGATGATGGAGGGAAGGGGAATGGGGAGATGATGGATGAGGATGGATGATTGAGAAGGGGATTTTTGATGAATGGATGGGAATTGAATGAAGATGGAAATGATGAAGATTGATGGATGGGGGGAGATGAGGAGAATGGGGATGAAGGGGGAATGGGAATGATTTGGGGAGGGAAAAAAAGATGGATGAATGGGGAGGAAGAAGATGGGGGATGGAGGAGGGGGGATGAGATGATGGAATGAATGAAATGGGGATGAAGAGGATGATGAAGTTTTGGATGATGATGGAAGATGAGGGAGGATGGGAAGATGAGGATGGGAATGGGGGGGGGGATGGGGAAGGTGATGATGG
>CATNWA010005397.1:0-11852 GCA_951230385.1 Staurois parvus
GAAAAACCAGTGACTTATGGGGGGACTGCAGCGGACATTTTGACACGGGGGGGGGAACTGACTTGGGGTCACGACATCCTCATGATCCCAAATTTCAGGACAGTGCAAAAAAAAAAAAAACACTGCCACGACAAAAGGGGCCGGGGGGGAAGGGGTTCACTTTTTTATTCAATGAAAGGGGTTATCTTGTGGGGGGAGTGTTTTACTGGGGGGCGGGGCGGGGGTTTTGTACGCCCCAGGGACACCTGACCCCGGGAGTTAAAGTCCTTCGGATCAGCCTGCTCTGAACTAAGGACGAGCTGCAAGTAAACACTGCAGCTGTGCTATCGTCAGTGAAACCAGTCGGGGGAGTCGGCGGGGAAGAGGGGGATCCGGGTGATTGGGCCTCCCCCTGCCTTTTCCTTCAAGGGGAGGGAGGGCGGGCCCGGCCCTCGGGCGCCCCCCCCTTTGTTTTGCCCCCCCCCCCCCCCCCTTAAAAAAAGACAGGTGCCGCTCGCCCAGTAAAAACACTGAGTGAGGAACAGTCCCTGGTGTTATAACATTTTGCCCATTCTGTTCTGGTTTTACCTCCATTCTCCCCTTTGTGTAAAGCTGACATGTTTCACAGACATTCAACCACTGTTTTAGGGAAATGTACCTGTAGTCTGTCCACATCTAATAGAGTTTCATACTGTATTGTTTTAGTTGTGGGGTTAGTTGTGGGTGGGGAAAACCCGTGCCAGGCTGTCTGGTGAGGTGGGGTTGATAGCCAGTATATACTGAGCTGTGTTAATAAAGAGTCATGTCATTATTCACCTACACGAATTCCGACACGTGTGTTTATGGGTAAGAGCAAAAAAGGGAGGGTTTTTTAGCTATAATATCTGCCCTTTGGGAGAGTGCTGGAAGAGACTTGCTGGAAAAGAGACACCATTGGGGTGGGACAATATCGCATCCGCACGAGGGAAGCCCATGCAAGAACCGGTTCTAGCCCCGACAATTGGTTTGGCAGCGGTGGGAATCTTTCCCTCATTGCGGAGAAGAAAAAAAGATTGTTCCCAAACCAGCAACCAGTGACCCCATCTTATTTCACGGGAGACGTCCCAGCACAGCCAGATGGATATACGGGACCTCCGGCAGCCAGCCCTCCAAAAGCCTGGCAAGATTTGCTCGGGGAGGTATCGCTGGCTCCAAGAGACCATAGAGGAACTGGTTGGGCTAGATTATGGCCCAGGACACAAGCGGATGCACACCCACTTTACCGCTGAAGCCAGACCCACCACTACGCTTGAAGCGAACACTGCTCCATCACACCAGAATTGAACTCCCGCTATCAAAAGAGAGGAAGTTTGAGGAACAGAGCCAAGCTCATCAGCCCCTGAAACACCAGACTCCGCGCTAGAGCACCACACAGAGACCCCCTAAACCAATTGGATTTTACAATCCAGAGGTGGGAGTGGCGTTTGGCAGCTGTATTGGCAGCACCCCCACCTCCGAAATAGATTTCCAAGGCCCTATACGAATGCCACCACAACTTGCAGCATAGTCACTTATCCTGGTCAACAATCCGAGGACTTTGGTCTGGGAGAGAATTACTCTCCTCGCCTTCTCCAGAATTGCAACCCGGCACCAAAGAGAAAATTCCCTACACTGCTTATTAAAACTTTCTTCGGCGAGGCGGATGGAGTGAAAATTGACAGCTTTCTTCAGGAACTTTGAATGGTTCTTCTGCACCATCCATGGTGTGGCAGCCCAAGACGGGGTCCCCCCATTTTGAGCAGCAAGCTAACCCGGTCGGAGCTGCAGATGCATTCAGGACTGTACCCGACAGCTACTGCTTGGATTCTGATTTTGTTACGGAACACTTGCTGGCCCGCTACGCTCTCACCCCAGAAGCGTACCGCTTAAAGTTCCGGTCACTCAAAAAGAAACCCCAGGACACCTTCACTGAATGGGGACACCAGTTACAACACGCTGCCCGCAGCTGGGTCCGAGGGTGTCAGATCACCAAGCTGGAGGAACTGTTTACAACTGCTGTTACTGGAGCAGTTTTACAATGGACCTCCAGGGGATGTTAGAAATTGGGGGTCCGGGACAAACACCCCCTAACTTTAGCCGATGCTAGTCGTTGGGCAGATGAGTACCTGGACAACAGGAGGCTAACCGAGCCCACCATTCCCCCTGCACCTCGTCCACAACCAGTGGTGCCCACTAAAAAAAATATCTCCCGGTCACCTGAGAATGCCTCAGACCACCCACAACTTCTGACCCAAAGCAGTCTGGCCCCACGCTGTTATGGCTGCAACCAAACAGGGCATATCCGCATTCATTGCCCTGGAATCCACCAAGGCCCCAGAGCAGCCAACCACCTCGGGGCACTTCCCACCGACCCACCACTCCCTATGGCCGAGCCTATGCCTACTCCCTACAGGACCACCCAAGTGACACAGCCTCTTCATGGAGGAATTTTACCACCGAGGATGAGGACATTGGGGTCTTTCATGAGGCTATAACCCTCTCCAGGCTGCCACCTCGGACAGAAATCTCCTCCTCTATAGGATCAGGGATGTGATGGATGGCCATGCCATGGAGATCATTGGATTGGATGTTGGGCCCCCCACACAGTGAGCAGTGACCGGGGGGTCATGATAAGTGATGAGAAGAGCTGCTCTGGGTTTGGTTCGGTTCTGCCAGGTTTGGGGAACACAAAAGATGTTTGGATGCCGAACCCGGAACCATCGAAATTAGGGTAGGTGATCTGTATGTGGGAGGGGAGTAGGTGATCTGTGTGTGGGGGAGGTAGCTGATCTGTGTGGGGGGGAGGTAGGTGATCTGTGTGGGGGGGAGCTAGGTGATCTGTGTGGGGGGAGGTAGGTGATCTGTGTGGGGGGAGGTAGGTGATCTGTGTGTGTGGGGGGAGGTAGGTGATCTGTGTGTGTGGGGGGGAGGTAGGTGATCTGTGTGTGTGGGGGGGAGGTAGGTGATCTGTGTGGGGGGAGGTAGGTGATCTGTGTGGGGGGGAGGTAGGTGATTTGTGTGTGGGGGGAGGTAGGTGATTTGTGTGTGGGGGGAGGTAGGTGATCTGTGTGGGGGGAGGTAGTGATCTCTGTGTGTGGGGGGAGGTAAGTGATCTGTGTGTGTGGGGGAGGTAGGTGATCTGTGTGAGGGGGAGGTAGGTGATCTGTGTTAGGGAGGTAGGAGTGATCTGTGTGGGGGAGGTAGGTGAACTGTGTAGAGGGAGGTAGGTGATCTGTGTGTGGGGGGAGGTAGGTGATCTGTGTGTGGGGGGGAGGTAGGTGATCTGTGTGTGTGTGGGGGGGGGGTAGGTGATCTGTGTGTGTGGGGGGGAGGTAGGTGATCTGTGTGGGGGGGAGGTAGGTGATCTGTGTGTGGGGGGAGGTAGGTGATCTGTGTGTGTCTGATGGGCAAGTGGTTAATAGACTGATCAATCGCCATTTTGTTGTAGCCTGCCTGTCCCTCCTCCGGAGGCCATTTTCCCTTAGTCTGATATCAATGTTCTCGCAGTTATACACATCACATTGCAGTGGATTAGATCTCCCTCCTCCATTTTGTTGTAGCCTTCCTGTCCCTCCTCCGGCAGCCATTTTCCCTTAGTCTGATATCAATGTTCTTGCAGTTATACACATCACATTGCAGTGGATTAGATCTCCTCCTCCATTTTGTTGTAGCCCGCCTGTCCCTCCTCCGGATACACATCACATTGCAGTGGATTAGATCTTTGTCCTCCATTTTGTTGTAAGCTGCCTGTCCCTCCTCCGGCGGCCATTTTCCCTTAGTCTGATATGAATGCTGGCACATTTTGTCCCCTGATATTAGACATTAGCCGGGTGATTGTATACACACAGCGGGCAGATCTCAATCAATGTCACCCACTAGTCTATACTGTCACGGGGTTGGCCAGCCCAATCATGTCGCTCCTATTCTGTCCTTCCAATGACCATTCCTAGTACATAGGACTCATCCTCCATACTACATTCATGATACAACAAGATGGAAACTCCCAATATACAGAGAAAATCTCCCATAAAATACATAGAAATCACATCTGCCCTAAAGGGCCATAAACATAAGAAGATTGCCCCCGACGCCCCCAGATTCATCTACAATACTAGCCAAGGTGTCATTGGTCCCCCTAATACACGGATAGTACCCCAATCCTGCATTCATACATGTGACAATACACCATGGATTCCTCCCGCTCTATATTATGTCTCCATACAAATCAGTCGCCATCCAATCCATCCATCTCACAAAAGCTCCAATACCCAGCAAATGTTTCCGTCTCCTCCTAGTAATAACCATGTGATCTCCATGAGAATAAAGCGCCAATTTGTGTCCTTATCCCCTCCCCCTACGCAGGATGTACACCCCTTCATGGCCACGCCTTTTTATGTAACTGACAATTGCACGGTCGTGCAACGCTGCACCCAAACTAAATATCCGTCCTTTCTTCACACAAATAGAGCTTTCTGTCGGTGGGATGTCATCACCTGCGCGCTTTTTATTTTTCACGCCATAAACAAAAAAAGACCGAAAATTTTGAAGAAAAACAATATTTTTACTTTCGGCTATAAAATATATAAAGTAACCTCAAAGTTAGTTATAAATTTCAGCCAAAATGTCTCCCGCTCCATGTTGTCCTCAAATACAACTCCAATCTCCACGCTGCTATGCAAACCTACTACAACTCTCATCAAGACCCTCTCATCCAATCCCTCATCACTCTTCTCTACCCTTAATTCCTTACTCCGCCCCCCACTGCCTCCGCCCACCTACTTACTTACTGCACAGGAGATTGCCAGTCACTTCAAGAAGATGGACACAATTTGTGATGAGATCTCCAGTGTCAAGCTTCGTCCTCCAACCAACATACCAGACCCAACACCAAACTCAAGTGTCATGGGGTGCCAGGCTGTGCGCTCTCAGCTCCCCCCTCTCAGCTCCACCCACCTCTCCCTCCTCTCATCATGTCATGGGCCTTTGAAGCCCGGCCATCCAGGGTGAGAGGTGTGACTCCTGTCACCTCTCTGTCTCTATCCAGAGCAGCTGGAGGGGGAGAGATAGTTCCCTGAGGTGAGGTTCACACCTCTCCAGCCATCCAGCAGGAGAAGGGGCGGACCCCCCGCAGGGATGTTCCGGGCCGTGGCAGTCAGCCCACGCCGCATGGCCCTGGTGGTGAGTACAGCGCTGACACAGGGAGTTTCCCGCTCCTGCACTCGCTGACTGACAAAGGCCGTACTCTCGTGAGCGTGGCCCATGTCATGGGGTGTGCCTCTCGTTGCCGGGAAATGCGTCACGCCGCCCCACGGTTGCCAGGATGACTGGGAGTGTCCTACACTGGTCTTAAGAAGGCCGGTGGGGAGCATCCCAGGTCGTTCTGTCCGCTACACAGCTGCTGGGAGGTCTGCGGTGAGGCAAGACCCCCACAGCCACTCTGCAAAGACCCCGGGATCGGGAGGATTATTACCAGCTGACACTCTGCGGTAATACCGGGATCGGAGGATTATTACCAGCTGACACTCTGCAGTATTACCCGGGATTTACAGTATTATTACCCGCTGGGCACGCTGCCATACTCCAAGGACTGCTTTGCTGTGGGCCCCACAATACTCTGCCTAATACTCTGGGGCCCGGATTACCTGCTGTTGCTGTGTGCTAGGACTACCTGCTGTGGGCCCCACGATACTCTGTCTAATACTCTGGGGCCCGGATTACCTGCTGTTGCTGTGTGCTAGGACTATACTCCTAATACTCTTATCCGCTGGGGCCCACGACTACCTGTTGGGGGCCCCACGATACTCTGCCTAATACTCTGGGGCCCGGATTACCCACTGCTGCTGTGTGCTAGGACTACCTGCTTTGGGCCCCACGATACTCTGCCTAATACTCTGGGGCCCGGATTATCCGCTGCTGCTGTGTGCTAGGACTGCTTTGCTGTGGGCCCCACGATACTCTGTGCAAAAAAAAATATATATATATATAATATTTCAAACATAAGTCCTTATTCCCAATTCCCAAAAGGATTTTCAAGACAATGTTCCAAAATGTGCTTCCACCTGATCACCCACGTGACACATCATATTGACCGCACTCACCAGATGGAGGGGAGTAATAAGCCTCATAGGATATAAGGGATCCTATAGCCCCTCAAGAGGAACTCAAATCTCCTTCTTCACCCTGCTTAGATACCGCAATCGACTCCACTCCAGGATCATCCCAGCAGTCCTATAAGGACAAAAAGCTAGTTTTGCCTTTTTATAAGGCAAAACCTGAGGTGAGGCATAATAAAATCACACTGCAGTGGATTATGGGAACGGCATTGCACCATCATAATTTACATTGAAAGAGGACTGTCTATGAGCACTTTTTATATATATTGTTTTTATCACTATCACTATTTACTATTGTCACCAGCACAGTATGCGGTATTTATTTATGGTGTTATAAGCAGAAGATAATTGTATTTTATACACTACATATAAGTACCGTATTTGCCGGCGTATAAGACGACCCCCTACTTTTCCTGCTAAAATATAGGGTTTGAGCTATACGCCGTACCTCGCCGTATACGACTACTCCTCTTCCAACCAAATAAAAATGAAAAAACATCAGATTTGATTTCAATATGGTATGCTATTTCAGTATGGTATTCCAATGATGGGGTGCTATTCCTCCCACTGACACCAATGATGAGGCACTACTCCTCCCACTGACACCAATGATGGGGCACTATTTCATCCACTGACACCAATGATGGTGCCCCATCATTAGTGTTAGTGTGTGAGGAGTGCCCCATCATTGGTGCCCCATCATTGGTATCAGTGGGAGGAATAGTGCCCCATCATTGGTGTCAGTGGGAGGAATAGTTCTCCATCATTGGTGTCAGTGGGAGGAATAGTGTCCCATCATTGGTGTCAGTGGGAGGAATAGTGCCCCATCATTGGTGTCAGTGGGAGGAATAGTGCCCCATCATTGGTATCAGTGGGAGGAATAGTTCTCCATCATTGGTGTCAGTGGGAGGAATAGTGTCCCATCATTGGTGTCAGTGGGGAGGAATAGTGCCCCCTCATTGGTGTCAGTGGGAGGAATAGTGCCCCATCATTAGTCAGTGGGAGGAATAGTGCCCCATCATTGGTGTCAGTGGGAGGAATAGTGCCCCATCATTGGTGTCAGTGGGAGGAATAGTGCCCCATCATTAGTCAGTGGGAGGAATAGTGCCCCATCATTACTCAGTGGGAGGAATAGTGTCTCACATCATTAGTGTCAGTGGGAGGAATAGTGTCCCATCATTGGTGTCAGTGGGAGGAATCATGCCCCATCATTGGTGTCAGTGGGAGGAATAGTGTCCCATCATTGGTGTCAGTGGGAGGAATAGTGCTCCATCATTGGTGTCAGTGGGAGGAATAGTGGCCCATCATTGGTATCAGTGCGAGGAATAGTGCCCCATCATTGGTATCAGTGGCAGGAATTGCGCCCCATCATTGGTGTCAGTGGGAGGAATTGCGCCCCATCAATGGTGCCAGTGGGAGGAATTGCGCCCCATCATTGGTGTCAGTGGGAGTAATTGCGCCCCATCAATGGTGTCAGTGGGAGGAATAGTGCCCCATCATTGGTGTCAGTGGGGAGAATAGTGCCCCATCGTTGGTGTCAGTGGGGAGAATAGTGCCCCATCGTTGGTGTCAGTGGGGAGAATAGTGCACCATCGTTGGTATCAGTGGGAGGAATAGTGCACCATCGTTGGTATCAGTGGGAGGAATAGTGCCCCATCGTTGGTGTCAGTGGGAGGAATAGTGCCCCATCATTGGTATAAGTGGGGAGAATAGTGCCCCATCATTGGTATCAGTGGGGAGAATAGTGCCCCATTGTTGGTGTCAGTGGGGGAGGAATAACACCCCATCGTTGGTGTCAGTGGGAGGAATAGTGCCCCATCGTTGGTATCAGTGGGGAGAATAGTGCCCCATCATTGGTGTCAGTGGGAGGAATAGTGCCCCATCATTGGTATCAGTGGGAGGAATAGTGCCCCATCATTGGTATCAGTGGGGAGAACAGTGCCTCATCGTTGGTGTCAGTGGGGGAGGAACAGTGCCTCATCGTTGGTGTCAGTGGGGGAGGAACAGTGCCTCATCGTTGGTGTCAGTGGGGGAGGAACAGTGCCTCATCGTTGGTGTCAGTGTGGAGGAGGAATAGTGCCCCATCGTTAGTGTCAGTGGGGGGAGAGGAGCGGCTGCTCCTTCTTCCAGTTTGGCCGCTCGATTTTTGCGGGGGGCCGCTCGGCTCCGCCTCCTCGCCGGTGATTGGTCGCCTGTGTACCTTTCCAGTACTGGCGCCCAATCACCGGTGAGGAGGCGGAGCCAAGCGGCCGCGTGACCATTGAGCGGCTGAACTGAAAGAAGGAGCAGCCGCGCTTCCTGGACCGGATCGTCGTGGGACCGGAGCCCGGTAAGGTACAGCAGCCCCTCTGCCCACCCCTGTACTTAGTGTCCGTTGGAGGAGGAGGGGGGGCGGCGCCGCGCCGCCCCTCGAAAAGTGTGCCGCCCTGACACCGGCTCGCACCGGCGTATAAGAACGACCCCCCGACTTTTCAGAAGATTTTCAGGGGTTGAAAAGTCGTCTTATATGCCGGAAAATACGGTATATATATCATTTTATTATTTTTTTTTTTTTTTTTTTTTTTTTTTTACTTTGGATTGTCATTTGAAATAGTGAATATTGTAATTATTTATACACAGGAGCGCGGCACAATTTATATATTTAATCGACGCCACTCTACTTCTCCATGGAATCCTCAATCATGTGCAAGGAAAGAAAGGCTACATAGTGTAATCCTGCCACTCAATACCATAGAAATCCATAGAATAAGGACACTCACATGTTTCATACAATAACAGGCCTTGTTTAGTAGCCTCAAAGGCTTCAAAGGAACAAGATTCCAAATTGTAAATATAGGGATCTCACGCTTTAAGAATCCGCAAAAGACGGCGTGCGTTCCAAATACCGTGCGGTCGCCAACGTCACTTCCGGTATTTGGAACGCACGCCGTCTTTTGCGGTTCAAGCGGCCATCTTAGAGGTGGAAAGCTGGTCATCCTCTACAGTGATTCTTAAAGCGTGAGATCCCTATATTTTACAATTTGGAAACTTGTTCCTTTTGAAGCCTTTGAGGCTACTAAACAAGGCCTGTTATTGTATGAAAACATGTGAGTGTCCTTATTCTATGGATTTCTATGGTATTGAGTGGCAGGATTACACTATGTAGCCTTTCTTTCCTTGCACATGATTGAGGATTCCATGGAGAAGTAGAGTGGAGTCGATTGCTGTATCTAAGCAGGGGTGAAGAAGGAGATTTGAGTTCCTCTTGAGGGGCTATAGGATCCCTTTTATCTCCTATGAGGCTTATTACTCCCCATCCATCTGGTGAGTGCGGTCAATATGATGTGTCACGTGGTGATCAGGTGGAAGCACATTTTGGAACATTGTCTTGAAAATCCTTTTGGGAATTGGGAATAAGGACTTATGTTGGAAATATATATAAATATATATTTTTTACATTTTATTTATTTGTGATTGTTTTTTATTTAATTTTTGCGCTGTTTTTTTTGTGTTATTTCATTATTGGTGTTTTTCACTGGTGCACAGCTGCATAATTGTACACTTTCTTTGATTGGCGCTGGGATTTTTTAGTTTGCCCACAATAACTCTGCCTAATACTCTGGGCCCGGAATACCCAACTGTTGCTGAGGTGCTAGGACTGCCTGCTTGGGCCCTCCCCCCCTATACTCTCCCTTATACTCTGGGGCCCGGATTATCCGCTGTTGCTGCTGTGTGCTAGGGACTGCTTTGCTGTGGCCCCCCTATACTCTGTCTAATACTCTGGGGCCCTGGATGATCCGCTGCTGCTGTGTGCTAGGACTGCCTGTTGTGGCCCCCCTATACGTCTCCTAATACTACTGGGGCCCCGGATTACCCGCTGTTGCTGTGTGCTAGGACTGCCTGTTGTGGGCCCCACGATACTCTGCCTAATACTCTGGGAGCCCGGATTATTCCTGCTAGCTGTGTGCTAGGATACAACTGCCTGTTGTGGGCCCCCTATACTCTAATTCTCTGGGGCCCGGATTACCCGCTGTTGCTGTGTGCTGAGGGGGTCGCCCCCTGCAGGGGGTGTCGTCTGCTGTGCCCAGAGACATCCCTGCTGGACCCGTGAGTGTCTGCACCCCCGTTTTATTCCCCTATGGACTGTCCATGAAACTCTCCCCCCCCTTTCTCTGTCCCTGTTTTGGATTACATAACTGCCAAGAGACTCTGACTTTGCCCCCTGGGGCCAGATTACAATTGTTTTGGGGCCCTCTCCCTGCTCTTCCCCTACACTGGGCACTTAGACACTACCTGCTGACTGGCCCAATTTGTATTGATTGTCATCTTTCAATAAAGCTTTGTGTGTATTTTTATCATCTGCTCTGTGTGTTTTACCTGTGTCCCCCCCCCCCCCGTCACAGGGGGTGTGTACTGTCCTGTGCCTGTTGTATTTGGGGTGTTTTTGTCCTGTCCTGCCTACCCCCGTCACTGTGGTGTGTACTGGGTCTATACTGCTTAGAATTCTCTGGGTCTGTCCGGATTACCCGCATGTTTGTCCTGTGCTGTATTTGCCCCTAGCATTTGTCCTGTCTACCCCATCAAGGGGTGTTTCCCACTGGGTGAGTTTGGGGTGTTTTACCCGTCTGGTATTTGGGGGTGTTGTCCCTGTCCTGGTAGCATGTGGTGTTTGTCTTCCTGGTATTGGGGGTGTTTGTGCTGTCCTCAACTTATGGGGGTGTGTTTGTCTCCCCCTGTTTCCTGGTATTCCCTGTTTGTGATTTGGGGGATTTGTCCTGTCTCTGGTATTTGCCCCTGGCCCTTGTTACTGTCTTGTTTTGCTGTACCTGAGTATTTGGGGTGTTTGTGACCCTGGTATTTGAGTGTTTGTCCTGTCCTGGTATTTGGGGTGTTTATCATCTGTCCTCTGTCCTTGGTATTTGTTATTTGGGGGTTTTTTTTGGTTTTTGTTGTGCCTGTCCTGGTATTGTGGGTGTTTTGTCCTGTCCTGGTATTTGGGGGTGTTTGTCCTGTCCTGGTATTTGGGGGGTGTTTTGTACTGTCCTGGTATTTGGGGGTGTTTGTCCTGTCCTGGTATTTTGGGGGTGTTTATTGGCTCTGGTATTTGGGGGTGTTTGTCCTGTCCTGGTATTTGGGGGTGTTTGTCCTGTCCTGGAGTATTTCACTGTCCCATCCTGGTATTGGTTGTTTGGTATTGGGGGGGTGTCCTGGTATTTTGGGGTGTTTGTCCTGTCCTGGTATTTGGGGGTGTCTGATATTTGTCCTGTCCTGGTATTTGAGGTGGGGTGTCCTGGTATTGGGTTTGTCCTGTCCTGGTAGTATTTGGGGGTGTTTGTCCCGTCCGGGATTTGGGGTGTCCCATCCGGATTGGGGGGTTTCCCCGGGATTTTGGGGGTGTCCTGTAGGGGGGTTCCCGGTAATTTGGGGGGTTCCCGGGGATGGGGGGGCCCCGATATTTGGGTGTCCTGGGATTTGGGGGGTCCTGGTATGGGGGGGGGTCCTGCCGGGGGGGGGGGTGGGGGGGGTGTCCGGAGGGGGGTCCTGGGATTTGGGGGTGGCCTGGTTTTTGGGGGGGGCCTGGGTTTGGGGTCCCGGATTGGGGTCCTGGTATTTGGGGTTGTCCTTCCCGGATTGGGGGGTCCTGGGTTTTGGGGTGTCCTTCCGGGATTGGGGGGGGCCGGTATTTGGGGGGTCCGTTTTTGGGGGGTGTGGTATAGGGGGTTCGGTTTTTGGGGGGGTTTTCCCGGTATTGGGGGTGTCCCC
>CATNWA010005398.1:0-12859 GCA_951230385.1 Staurois parvus
GAAGAGCTGGCTGTAGACTTCACTCGGGATGTATGGAGTTTTGGAGTGCTCTTCTACTTCCTGATCACAGGAGGACTTCCCTGTAAAGGTGACCATGTCAAAAGACAAAAAATTCAGCAGATTTGTCACCTGGCAAAAGTAATAAATAGAGATGAGCGAATCGAACATGACGAAGTGGAATTCGTTTCGAAGATTAGGAAATATTCGATTTGCGACGAATCCGAAGATTAGCCAACTTCGGATGCACGAATCGAATTTTCCCAAAAATGGCGACGACATGTGTGGCGACAGAGCGGGGATCTCTGGGAAGGCGCGCAGACAAGGCGCGCTGACCCATAATGCATTCATTCATGACATGTGATCGCATTAGCCAATCAGCAGCCAGCCAGACAGCACTGTGTAATGGTGGAGCTATAAATCGCGGCCATCTTAGAATTCTCCATTAGCCTCCGGTCATTCAAGAGAGACAGACCTCTCTGTATTAGGGACAGAGTTAGGGCCAGAGAGACTTTAGGGCCACAGAATCGTTACTCAGGGACAGACACAGAACTGTTACTCAGGGACAGACACAGAACCGTTACTCAGGGACAGACACAGAACCGTTACTCAGGGACAGACACAGAACCGTTTACTCAGGGACAGACACAGAACCGTTACTCAGGGACAGACACAGAACCGTTACTCAGGGACAGACACAGAACCGTTACTCAGGGACACAGAATCGTTGAAAATAAGAGTATGTCAAACAACACGCAGAGGAGTGGCAGAGTAGGCAATGTTTCAGGAGCGAGCAGACATGGCAGCAGAGGAAGGGGTCGAGGCAGCACTAGTCGCAGCCAGAGGCCAGTGCTCCCGGTGTCATCCAGCGGTCGTGTCTCCACCAACAACCCTGCCGTCATCGATTGGTTGGCTCGGTCGTCTTCCTCTTCCCAGGTCACCTCTGACACCTACAGCCAACGGTCGGTGGGTACGTCAGACACAACCGTTAGTTGGCATGGCCCGGGAGCAGGCCCACTGAAATCACGTGTCCTCTACCTGCCCCCTGTCCTTTGGTGTTCCCTCACCAAGCGAAGTATCGCATGCTGTGGGCTCAGCCCCACTGTACAGTGAGGAAGAGCTAACAGAGGGCAGTCAGGAACGGGGGGAGACATCCGCCTCTTCAGCAGCCAGGCGAAGAAGTACTGGCGAGGAGAGTGGCTCGGTAGCCGGTCTAGAGAGCACCAGCTCCACTGCAGCCTACCACCACGGCCAGTAGTGGTGCCGGTGTGCACGGAGGAAGTAGCAGTCAGCCAGTGAGGAGTAGCGGGGGCAAAGTTTCCTACTCGGCGGTGTGGCAATTTTTCGTCAAGCCGCCCGAGGAAGTAAACGTAGCCGTATGTCGACTATGTGGCCAGAAAGTCAAGCGTGGCCAGGGGGCCCATGTTGGGACTACAGCGTTGCGTCAGCATATGCAGCATCGCCATTCGGTGGCCTGGGAAAACCGTGATAAAGATACGGCGGTTTCTGCCTGCCCCAGCCCCCGCTCCATCACCCGCTCCGTTACTTGCTCCGTCACCCGACGTCAATCGCCCTCTTTAAGCTGCTTACGCTTTGCCACTCTGCCATGGGCCCCTGTACCGCCTCCTCTTGCTGCTGCCAGGTCCAGAGTGTGTCATGGGTCCCTGTACGGCCTCCCATTGCTGCTGTCTCCATCGCCACACTCTGCCATGTGCCACTTTCAGGTCTCCTCACACTGCTGGTGGGTTCCATTTTGTCATAAGGTGCTGGCAGATTACGGGCCTCCCATTGCTGCTGCCAGGCCCGTAATCTGCCATGAGCCCCTGTACCGCCTCCTCATGCTGCTGCCAGGTCCAGAGTGTGTCATGGGTCTCTGTACGGCCTCCCATTGCTGCTGTCTCCATCGCCACACTCTGCCATGTGCCACTTTCAGGTCTCCTCACACTGCTGGTGGGTTCCATTTTGTCATAGGGTGCTGGCAGATTACGGGCCTCCCATTGCTGCTGCCAGGCCCGTAATCTGCCATGGGCCCCCGTACCGACTCCTCATGCTGCTGCCAGGGCCGTAATCTGTCATGGGCCCCTGTACCGCCTCCTCATGCTGCTGCCAGGTCCAGAGTGTCTCATAGGTCTCTGTACGGCCTCCCATTGCTGCTGTCTCCATCGCCACACTCTGCCATGTGCCACTTTCAGGTCTCCTCACACTGCTGGTGGGTTCCATTTTGTCATAGGGTGCTGGCAGATTACGGGCCTCCCATTGCTGCTGCCAGGCCCGTAATCTGCCATGGGCCCCCGTACCGCCTCCTCATGCTGCTGCCAGGTCCAGAGTGTCTCATGGGTCCCTGTACGGCCTCCCATTACTGCTGTCTCCATCGCCACACTCTGCCATGTGCCACTTTCAGGTCTCCTCACACTGCTGGTGGGTTCCATTTTGTCATAGGGTGCTGGCAGATTACGGGCCTCCCATTGCTGCTGCCTCCACCGCCACACTGTGGCTCCACACTCTGGTTTTGGCCCCGTGACTGCCCAAATGAGTGAAGTGTGCGGTGATTCTAAGATCGACGGCACTCATCTGCATGTCATACTGACTGACAGTATTATTTCTCTTCCCCAGCAGACTCCAAGGGCATTTAAATTAAAGGTACAGTGTTCTGCACTAATATAAAGGCTCTCTGAAGCCTAGAAACACCCTTTTTATAAGTTAAATTCGCAGCGAATATATTCGCCTCGAATCGAATTTATTCCTCGAATTCGCCGAATCAGCCGAATCGAATTTTTGAATACTTCGCTCATCTCTAGTAATAAACATTGTGATGACCCCCCAGCATCATGGAGCAAACTGTCCACTTGTGTTTAGAGAATGTTTAGGTGTCTGTTAGCTTTAGGCTGCAGTGAAAAGCAAAACGTCTGAAATCTTCTGTTACATGGGAGAAAGCTGGAAAACAGACCCTTAACTGGTCAGGATCAGACAACTCGCATCCCTTCCACCTTGTATCCAAAAGACTCCCTAAGCAACTATCTTGACAGAAAATGAGTCGGATCTCAGCTCCATGTCTTGTCATTTCGCTAAATAGAGATCTGGATCTCAGTTCAAGGAGATACCAGGTCAAAAAGGAAGGATAATACCTTATGCCCATTAATACTGGTGGATGACCAGATATCACTGGTTTGTTGGGGCAGAAGTGAAAATCATTTCACCAAATCTGTGTCCTGGTGTCATCATATTTGAGCAGGTAAATATCTGTCTTAAAAGTCTGTATTAATAGGGGATAATTTGCAGCTACCTTTCATAAGTTAAAGACAATATCAGACACCTATTTCACCAGACACCCAGATAACTGCAGACACCTATTTCTGAGAGAAAAAAAGCACTTGAATGTTTTGCTTGATAAAATAAGTTCCATTTAAAGCTTAAAAATGGTCTTTATAGTTCCTAGGATGGATCTGTCTGGACAAGTCAGATGATGACTGAGGTCTTCTCATGTACATGTAAAAATGTTTATAGCTATACATTTAATTCAATTGTTTCTAACGACGTAGTGAAGAGGTGTGCTGTGCAGATCTCAAGTGTCCTTGAATTCATTGCGGAGAAAGGACTGGTACACATGGATGTGAAGCCAGATAATGGTTTAGTGTTTGCTCAGGACTGCTATTCCATCAAGCTCACAGACTTTGTCCTTGCTAAAGGTCAAAAGGGACAGTGATTCGAGTCAAATATGGCACCGTGTCCTACATGGCTCCAGAAATGTACATAGACACTTCAGATGGCCTGGTTGTGGATGACAGTCTTGATGTGTGGGCGTTTGGAAAAGTCATCTATTGTTTACTTTCAGGGGAGCTTCCATGGGAGGATGCCATTCCACAACCCGGCTACATCCCAACTCAACATAACCTCATCTTTTGCATTAGCACAATGTATACAGTTCTCCACTCACTGATGGGAATACATTAGACCTTGTTTTCTCCCATCTTTGCACTCCCTACAACCTTACAAATACCCCCTTTCCTCTCTCTGATCACAATCTCATCACCTTCACAGTGTCCTCATCTTCAAAACACCTATCCCTCCAAGCAGCAAACAATTACCCACAGAAACCTTCACAACTTGAACCCTGCTCCTTTCCACTCTGCAACTGACCAACTCTATGACGGGATCTCTCCCCTGTCCTGCCCTGACCACTGCTGTCTACAACAGTTCGCTTTCATCCACACTGGACTCACTTGCTCCTCTAACACGAAGCATCAGGCCCCGACCATTACAACCTTGGCAGACTGACCACACCAGAAATCTTAAACGACAGTCATGCGGTGGAACTATTGTGGTGTGCAGGTGTGCAAAAGTCCAAATCAAATCCATCAAAAAAAAAGTGTCAGGCACTCAAAGGATCTTCAATATCTCCGGCTCATACAGCTGCACCTCCAGTAATGTTGTGCACCTTATCCAGTGCAGAAAATGTAACAAAGGATCTTCTGTTGGCGAAACAGGACAGAAGTTGCAAATAAGGATGAATCTGCACAGACATACCATCAAGGAACATAAAGATAACTTCTGCACACCTGTGGGACACCATTTCGCACAACCGGACCACACTATGGAAGACCTCAATATTTTAGTTCTTAAAAAGGAAATTTCAAATCCATTCAGGAAAGAAAAAAAAAAATTTCAACTAAGAATGATAATTCTAATTTGACACAAGAGATAACGGCCTTAATATGGACATGGGATTCCTCACTCATTATCCAACAGTTTTATGACTCCCTCTGTGAGTTGTTCTCCTTCCCCCAGTCTTTGCTTTTGCTGTGTCTTATCTCTAGTCTAATCCTAGTCTTTTAACCATTTATGTGTACATCTGTGTGTTTTTCTGGGTTTTTTTTTTCTTCATCCCCCACATCTCTAACATTCTGCTAAAAAATAGAAAAAAGTACTGCTTGGAACTTGAAGAGGACATACCCCAAAAGCTTGTCCTCAAAATCGTATGTTAGCGCAAATAGAAAAAAAAAATATCATATCAGTACTCAATTGTTTGTCGCAAGTGTACTAATACGGCTACAATCATCTCAAGCATTTAAAATGCTGCGACACTAAAATAGTAATGAAGGCCTTCTTGATTTTTAGAATATATGAAAGGATTAATTTACCCTACAGATTAGTTAGTACAACATTCTTCCCAGATAAACCCAGGAAAGATAGACATTTCTAATCCCAGGGTGCCATCCGGAGGTCAGGTCTGTTATTGCTTGATTATACAAAATGGTAACCAGTGACCTTGGCTACCAATGAGAAGGTCACACCCTCTAGGTGGCTTTTATGAGTGTAATTTTTACAACTAAATAAAATGGCAAGTCAGGCAGACAGAAGTAATACCTCACATACCCATTATCTATGGCAGAGATTCATCATCTGACCCACACCTTCCAGCATAGGTAGACGCCATCTTGGTCAGACTTCACCCATTAGTCAGCATCCATCTTGAAGCAATCTATTCACAGTGTTCCACTTTATTGCTTGTGAGGTAAATTGTATAGCGTATTATTCTCCTGGTCATTTTTGTTTAGGTAAATTGCAATAGTTTCTGCTGTATTTCTCCTACAAAAATACCACCACGTTTTTTAAAAAAACGCGATTTTTCATTTCTGTAGACCGTATTTGTGCATGATTTTACGTATTTCTACACTTACTTTCTCCAGGAGAACATAAAATGAAGATTACTTTCTGCCCGTTAGTTATGGTTATGCTGTCTATGGGGGGTGTTTGTTTATTTCAATATGCTGTATATACCAAGGATTTAGCAGAATATCCAAAACAAGTCATTGTAAAGAAACATTCAGTGTCTGTGCCAACCTCTTAAAATCGGATTGTTAGTGGTGTTTGTAAAGTGACTTATTGTAAATATATTTTATTTATTTTGATGGTTTTGCAGTCCATATTTGCATCCAAACTTCTTGTGTTGATCAAAAAATAATCTGAATGGGCAAAGAATCTCAAAAATTAGTCAGCTTAATTAGTGTGAAATTGACAGCGAGTGAAATCTTCATTTCAAAAAGGAACATGGCAGGTAACACTGGGATATTGAGAGATGAGAAGATGCGGACAGATAAGAGACTGTCTTCAAAATATCCAGTTTTATCTCCCTCCTATGGAACATGTTCACATCTATGCTTTTTTGAGCTGCTGCCTTTTTGGAAAGGGAAAGGAACTTTTTTAAAAGAAAAAAGCAGCATTTTAGCTTCAAATCGAGTTCAATGGAGAATCTGCTGAAATGCATGGTGGTGTCTTTTTGCCATGTTTTATAAAATTTATTCTGCCCAGCAAAAAAAATTAAAAACTGAACCAAAAACACGATAAATGCTTTAAAAACACAAAAAAAACGCAAAATAAACTGCAAAACGAACTACAAAATGGACAAAAAGCAAAACTGCATAGGTGTTAACAGAGCCTTAAAGAACTACAGAAAATTGCCGGTTTCCTTTACTTGATATACAGATGGCTTGGTCTAGGTCAGTGATCACCAAGTAGTGAAGAAATGATGAGGATATTTGGAGAGGAATCTCTAGAAATAAGCCCAGACATAGCAGCTCCAATATTCCTGACAGGTCCTTTTAAATCTTGCAAACAAATTTTTATAATGATTACGTTGTTTATTTTTTATTTTCAATAAAGTCATTTTTAAACTGAACCCATTGGTGTACAAAAGTTGCCAGAAATAGGAATGGTATAAAAGAAAAGCAAGAACCTACAGCCATTGTTACAAGAAGATATTTTTTTAATTCATTATCTGGTTAGTACTCAATCCTGTATCAGTTATTTTAAAATTGAGTTATTCTAAAAATATAAAAGATTATAAATTAACTAAAAATTTCCATTTTATAGTTAATACGGTAGAAATTTTAATTTTAAAAACTCAGTTTCAAAGTATTTGGGGTTCAGCATGTTTAATCCTATCACCAGTTCTCTAGAAAATCTGTTTATACAGTCATGGCCGAAATTGTTGGCACCCTTGATATTTTTCCTGAAAATCAAGTATTTCACACAAAAAAGGTATTGCATTAACACATGTTTTGCTATACACATGTTTATTCCCTTTGTATGTATTGGAACAAATATAAAACAGAGGCAGAAAAGCAAATATGACAATGTCACACAAAACCCCAAAAATGGGCTGGACAAAAGTATTGGCACCCTTAACTTAATATTTGGTTGCACACCCTTTGGAAAACATAACTGAAATCAGTCGCTTCCTATAACCATCAATAAGCTTCTGACACCTCTCACCCGGAATTTTGGACCACTCTTCCTTTGCAAACAGCTCCAGGTCTCTCTTATTGGACAGGACACCTTTTCCCAACAGCAATTTTAAGATCTCTCCACAGGTGTTCAATGGGATTTAGATCTGGGCTCATTGCTGGCCACTTCAGAACTCTCCAGCGCTTCTTTGCCATCCATTTCTGAGTGCTTTTTGACGTATGTTTGGGGTCATTGTCCTGCTGGAAGACCCAGGATCTTGGACGCAAACCCAGCTTTCTGACACTGGGCCCTACAGTGCGACCCAAAATCCTTTGGTAATCCTCAGATTTCATGATGCCTTGCACACAGTCAAGGCACCCAGTGCCAGAGGCAGCAAAACAACCCCAAAACATCATTGAACCTCCACCATATTTTACCGTAGGTACTGTGTTTTGTTCTTTGTAGGCCTCATTCCGTTTTCGGTAAACAGTAGAATGATGTGCTTTACCGAAAAGCTCTATCTTGGTCTCATCTGTCCACAAGACGTTTTCCCAGAAGGCTTTTGGCTTACTCAAGTACATTTTGGCAAACTGTAGTCTTGCTTTTTTATGTCTCTGTGTCAGCAGTGGGGTCCTCCTGGGTCTCCTGCCATAGCGTTTCATTTCATTTAAATGTCGACGGATAGTTCGCGCTGACACTGATGCTCCCTGAGCCTGCAGGACAGCTTGAATGTCTTTGGAACATGTTTGGGGCTGCTTATCCACCATCCGGACTATTCTGCGTTGCAATCTTTCATCAATTTTCCTCATCCGTCCACGACCAGGGAGATTAGCTACAGTGCCATGGGTTGCAAACTTCTTGATAATGTTGCGCACTGTGGACAAAGGCAAATCTAGTTCTCTGGAGATGGACTTGTAACCTTGAGATTGTTGATATTTTGCCACAATTTTGGTTCTCAGGTCCTCAGACAGTTCTCGTCTCCTCTTTCTGTTGTCCATGCTTAGTGTGGCACAGACAGACACACAATGCAAAGGTTAAGTGAACGTCTCTCCTTTTTATCTGCTTTCAGGTGTGATTTCTATATTGCCCACACCTGTTACTTGCCCCAGGTGAGTTTACAGGAGCATCACATGCTTGTAACATTCTTATTTATCCGCAGTTGTGAAAGGGTGCCAATACTTTTGTCCAGCCCATTTTTGGAGGTTTGTGTGACATTATGTCGAATTTGCTTTCTTTCCTCCCTTTTTTTGTTTTGTCCCAATACACACAAAGGGAATAAACATGTGTATAGCAAAACATGTGTTAATGCAATACGTTTCGTGAGAAATACATGATTTCCTGGAGAAATATCAAGGGTGCCAACAATTTCGGCCATGACTGTATGTAAATGAGCAAAAACAGTTCAAGTTCACTTACTACTCAACACTTCCTTTTGAAGTCAACCAATGGAAAGCCTCCATTCTCTGCCTTCCCCACCCATCTCCCTTGTATACAGAGGTCCTCTCCCTTCTCTGACCAGTGACTACTTCCAGAGATTCCGGTATACTCATCTACTACAGCACAGCTGGAGATTTGGTGACGTTGTCCGGTGTTTTTATGCAGAGGAACTGAATACTCCGAGAAACTAATCCGACTTCATCTCAGCTGAATCCTCCACCACATTAAGGTAAGGGAACTTTCATCTAACCAATCAATGGATCTTTATTATTTAATGAACATCCTGATCATAATCTTGCAGAGGGTCATGGCATGTATGTAAGCTTTAAAAAACTGAAAATGAAAAAAAATGACCAAAAGGGGCAATGAGTGGGGGGTCAGGGACAGGATAATATGTAATACAATGTATACAGAAGACAGAAATGTAACATTTTATCTAAAGTTTCTATCAAAAGTAAGAAAAGAGATGGACTAAGCGAGCGCTACAAAAGCAGCTTAAAAACATCAAAAAAGGTAACCATAATCCTCCTAGAGAAACTTAAAATTGGGTGCAGCGCTTATAAAATATATACAAAAGTGCTTAATGCAGATTGGAGAATGACTCAAATTATACCAAAACGGGCTGATGGTGCAAAACCAATAAAGTGACACAAGTGTTAAACCATATGCAAATACACTGAATAAAGTGCACAATGGAAACCACATATAGTGGTTAAAGTGATAAGTGAAAGTCCAATGTATTGAACGTGAGGATCATGGGGGATCTCAAGATAGGTATTCCAATTCTTTAATCCAGCGTGGTAGATGGTGTGACCGATATTAGGTAAAATTGCGCAGTCACCAGATGCGAGATTTAATCACGCATTTGAGATATAACTGTCTCATCAGGTCAGCCAGATCATCCACTATGTTGATAGCCAGGTTCCTGTTCCCTTCAGGGTCCTCCAATTAGTACCAGCAACATCAGGTTTCTTCTAAAATAGGCTCTGTGAATGGTGAGACTCAGAGAGCCCAAAAAAGGATGCCACATAGCGCGATACTGTATTTATCAGAGGATTTTTATTCCCAAATCAGGGGTGCAACAACAAACACTTACCATGCATGTCCAAGATGGCTGCCAGCGGCGGCGTGACGTCAAGACGCTGTAGCTCCTCCCTGAAGAGTTTCATGCTCTAGCACAGTCATAGGGGGTATGCATACAACCTCCCAACAATATTGGAGGAATTCTGATCAGCGACCTCCAGCTCAACAAACTTTGACAATGGGCTCCTCCCTTTTTCAAATAACTCAGACCATCCCCAGAATGACCAACCCAATAGAGATTACACAACAGCCCATTTTTTAGGGGGAGGTCGGGCACGGGAGAGGAAAGAGGGGAGGGAAAGAGATTAATAAACCACCAAAGATGGATGTGAAAGGTGCAGGCATTTTTAATTTAAGTAAAGTTGAGTTATCGACTCAAGAATTGGACTTGTTAGACAAAAGGACTTAAATTCACTCCAAAACAAGCCCTTAATAAGTTCCAATCTTATATTGATATAAGGAAGTTAGTTAGACAGATATCCTTAAAATAAATATTTTCATAACAACTCCATTACTTACAGCACCTCTGATAACGGGATTGTTAATTCTAATCTCCGGAATGCATCCCTATTTAATCCCCTTTCACAAACTTCTGCATACATCAATGCCTTCAGGAATACTGTATTCAAAGATCTAGAAGCAGTTAAGATAAAACCAGTTAGGGATTATGATGCTTCACAAAAATCTATTACCTCCCTATTGGAGAGGAAAGATCTTGTTGTCCGCCCGGCAGATAAAGGGGGAGGAGTGGTGGTTTTAAATAAGACTGAATATATGAGAGAAGTATACATCTTAACCACCTTCCGCCCGCCCTATAGTACAATGACAGGAGCAAGGTGGTTCTCTCGTTCTGATAGGACGAGATATCACGTCCTCCCATTCGCACTGCGCATGCATGCGCGGCTCTGGGAGCCCCCGGACACAGCGGATCACGGAAAGAGCCGAAGATCATGTGATCAGCTGTGTCCAATCACAGCTGATCACATGTAAACACGGAAATGCCGGTTATCGGCCTCTCTCTCCTCTCAAGCGGTCACGCTGACAGAGGAAAGGAGACATGTACACTGATCATCAAGGCACTGATCAGTGTGCCCAGAAGATCAGTGTGGCCCCAGAAGTGCCAGCAGTCAGTGCCCATCAGTGCCACGTACCAGTGCATCCTCATCAGTGCAGCCTCAGTGTCCATCAGTGCAGCCTAATTAGTGCACATCAGTGAAGGAGAAAAATCACTTTACAAAATTGTATGACAAAAACTAGGAAAAAATGTTTCAACATTTTCAGTGGTTTTTGGTTTAAGAAAAAAAATAAAAAATCCCAGTGGTGATTAAATACCACCAAAAGAAAGCTCTGTCTCACAAAAAAAAAGTATAGAAATTTCATATGGGTACAATGTTGCATGACTGCGCAATTGTCAAAGTGTGACAGCGCTGAAAGCTGGAAATTGCCCTGGGCAGGAAGGAGGTATAAATGCCCTGTAGGCTAGTGGTTAAGCGATGGTAATACTTACCTCCCTTTACAAAAGACTCTATTGGGAAAATTTAGGAAGGATCTCGAAGGCTATCATCCAGGAGGGGTATGAGGACAAGATTATCAACAAAAAAGAGAAACATTTTCTTTGTCCATCTGCCCCTAAACTCCCAGTATTATACATACTCCCAAAATACACAAAAACCCCACAAACCCCCCAGGAAGACCCATTATAAGTGGGATTGGGTCACTATGTTCCAGGGCAGGACAATATATTGATCATTTTCTGCAGCCCCTTGTAATTAAGACCCCTGCATACTTGAGAGATACTAAGCAGGTACTTCAAGTGATCAAACATGTGATTTTTAGATCCCACCACATTTCTAGTAACAGCAGACGTGACATCTCTATATACTAATATAGACCATTCTGATGGCAGTGAAGCGGTTACGTTCTTTTTAGATGATTGTAATGAGATGTCTACCCCGCAGGAGGATTTTATATTGAAACTTTTAGATTTTGCGATGACAAAATTTTGGGTTCGACCACAAATTTTTATCTTCAAATGAAAGGAGTTGCCATGGGAGCAAAATTCGCTCCCAGCCTGGCCAAACTTTTTATGGCCAGGTGGGAGGAGGACACCATATATGCGAGAGAATGGCCTGAACTCTCCTTTTATAAAAAAGGTATATAGATGATATCCTCTTAGTTTTGGAATGGTGATGAACACTCAATTTTTTTGGAACCTTGAACAATGCATTAAACATTAAGCTTACTTTTTATTATAGCAGATAGAGTATTCATTATTTTAGACTTCAAATTTTAATAAACCAAGGTGGCAGAATTGTTACAGAATCTTATTTTAAACAAACTGATAGGAATAGTTATATTCCACTGGACAGCTGCCATCATCCAGCTTGGCTTAGAAATATTCATAAAGGGCAATTCCTGAGAATCAGATGGAATTATACAGACATAACGCCTATTATACACAAGCATCTGTTATTAAAGATACATTTTTGGAGAAAGGATATAATGAGTCCATGCCGAGTCATACATTGGAAGAGATGGCAAATACCAATAGAGAAGAAATATTGACTGATACTGTGAAAGACAGCAAAAAATCTGCCCTTTTGTCGCCAATTTTTACACACAGCATAAAACAATCTCTAGAATTAACAGTAATTGCAAAATTTTAGGACTGTTAAGGACTGTTAAGGACTGTTTAAAGATGTTGAAGTGAATATACAAAAGGCAAAGACCATCCCCCATTAAAACAATACAAGTTGCCGCCAGAATCTGATGAACCTGTATCAGTAATCATACAAGAACTTTTGGAACAGGGTATCAGGAAAGCCAATTCAGTTACAAATAATCCCTTGTGGGTAGTGGCAAAGCGTGATGACCCTACTGCATACAGATTGATAGATCTAAGAATGCTAAAAACAAATACACTCCAAGTTGTACACCCATTGTGGCGGAAACTCCAGACATGTCACAAATAAAGGCCAATGCGAAAGTGTATCATCAAAACACTATTAATGATACAGGTATATATGAATGCTGCATATCAATAGAAAGTTATCCAAAGAAATGTGTAAATACAAATGTAATTGTAATATCCCATAAAAGAACACAGTGCACGGATAAT
>CATNWA010005399.1:0-13370 GCA_951230385.1 Staurois parvus
ACCTTTTGCAATATGTTACACATGTATTCAAGGTGTTACAAGTAACATGTTACTGTTGCAGCAGCAACCACACCCCTCCCCCCCCCCTAATCCCCTGTTGTGACAGTGGGCTGGGGGTCCTCTCCCTACACCCACTGTCACAATTTTAAAGAAACGCAGCCGTGCGGGGCTCTGCCCACCTGGCCAAGTCATTCATTCAAAGAGTTCTGAGAACTACAAGTACCGACAGTCTTTGCAGCTGATGGCTTGTAGTTCTTAATGAAGTCCCAGGGTGCTGTTGAGCGCTCTAAGTAGTTCATTGATGCTTCCTGTCATTGTGTAACTGCCTGCTCGTACGAGGTACAAGCAGACAGATATAGGGACAGTCTGCTGGAGCCTATGATTGCACCTGTGATCTGATGATCGTGGGTGCAATGCTTTGCACGCTCCTAGTAAAATAAAAAATAAATGCACATTTTTTTTACCTACAAAAAGATGTGCATTTATAATTTTTTTACAAAGGTGAACTTATCCTTTAAAAAAACAAAGAATTGATCTATTCAGAGATCCAATATAATGTGGAGCAAACTTGTCAGAGGGCATCCTAAAGTGAAAATCTTTAGTGGCAAGACTTCATCTCCAAGCTGGAAGTCATGAGTTTTGGTGTAGTGGCAGTCAGCAAATCTTTTGTACCTGGCGGTGAATTCATTCATCATGGTGCCAGATTTTACTGAAAGAGGCAGACTACATGGTGGCTAGCGCCAACATGTCAATAGCTGGTGGAATAGGGGCTGGTGACTGATAATGTTTACCATAGACTAACAGAATGGCAATTCTTTGGAGTGAGAATTAATGAGGTATTAATAGGCAAACTTGGCCCAAGGCAGGAAAGAGACCCTGTTGGCACTAACTTGAGAACAAAGATACTGCTCCAGGGTGTGGTTTGTCCTCTTTGTTTGTACACTTGTTTGCTAGTGATAAGTGGAGGAGAAGTGTTTTCCAAATCGGGTCAATGAACCAGACTTTCCTGTCCAAGATGATATACGATAGCAAGCCGTGCAATCTAAAAATTTCCTGTCTGAATATTGCTGCTAAGGCTGCTTTAGAGAGGGGGATGAAGTGTACCATGTTAGAAAACAATGGGCGTGCTGTTGCACGAAACATGTTGGAAAGAGCCATCATTGCTGACATCACGCCGTCTTCTCCTAGGCAAGGAGCGGTGGCCATTTTGTCCCTTTGGCTCCTGTGGTTGAGCTATCTTCCCCAGATTAAAGATACACGCACCACCGGTACTGAGAGGATGCTGGATGATTAACCCTTAAGCTGCTTCTCTACTCCTGCACCCAGATGTGACAGATTGTAACCAATGCTTGTATACATCAAAGTTCTGGTGAGTGCACACCCATCAGAAGTAGTGGATTACCTGTAAAGATATACGCATATCTGCACTTTGGTCACAAGGATATATCGTGTCTTAATTTGAGGACTATTTCTGCTGAATTATCTTTCTATTGAAATCAGAAGGATTGATATGGACATTTATTTATTCACTTAATGCACATCTTGCTCTAAATAGCACTTTGTATATTTTGCACAGATCACTTTTTGAATTGAGTATAATTTATTTATATATATTACAGCGCTGCACTTTATATATATTTTGATATGTCTATTGGGATCATTGCCTATGCCCTGTAGTGCTAGCAGCTACCTAGAACATTTGCTTCTTTTGTACATGCACTCGCTTATATATATTCTTTAAGAAAATATACCTAGCGCACAATAAAAGAGATGTAAAATCTCTGCTCATGCTTGTGATTAATCCTTGTGTAAGTGTAAAATGTTTAGATCTTTGTCTGCTTACTAGTATCATCCATGCACTGCTCCCCCCCAAGCTTTATGGCAAGGAATCATGCTTCTCCTCATTCATGTGGTACCCAATTGACTGGTATATTTACCACACTTGATACGCCCTCAGCAGAGGGCAAACTATTACAGTACTATTGACACTATTGGCAAAAGATTTGTTAAAGAGGCCTAGAAAAATTAACTATGTAGAGCAGTCCTGGGAATAGCTGCGGCCTGCACCTGTGGAGGTGTGCCATCTCGTGGAATAAGATGCCTGCAACCTCCACTCCTCTATAAGCTGTCTCTGCCCTGAATGACATCCTGAATCCAAGCTACTTAGCAATAACAGGACCATCAATGGTAATTGTCCCCTCCTGTGCTCCTCGGACTCTCCTTTTCCACATCCAAGAATCCATATCCACATCCATGAATTTTTGAGAATCCTCCTACATCTTACTCATGCTATGCTGAAATAGTTTTCTGCTGTCTTATACAGCTTGACTACAGTGTGTTGACTGGAGGTGGGGGGGTTTGGGTTATTTTAAGGGTTTGTGGGGTAGAGGTGGAAGAAGAGAGCACATGTGTCCTGTGCAACATGTCTCTAATTTTCTAGTAAATAAGCCCATGAGATTTGTTCCTTGTTAAATGTTACTTCTGTCAACATGAGTAACACCTTGGCTTTGCATAGTTATTTTATGTTGGCAAATGTAATTTTATGTTGGCAAATTTACAATAGTGCATCCTGTTTTACTTGGCTGTAGGTAATGATGATAAATAATAGGTCTTTTATGGTAAACCATTCAGTTGTCCAATGAATTACTCCAACCAGCATTATAACAAGAGCATGTACTAATCAGATTATTCTCATGTAAACCGCAAACAAAACCCTCATTGAAAATAGATACATAATGGTAGTAAAACAGGGTGGGTAACATGACTGAATAAAACTATTGAGCTATTTCCTGGAAGACAGAATATAGAATTAGGGGAAATTAAGGTAGGCTTTTCAATGTTAAACGGAATGTATACTGTGTTTAAAGTGTTAAAAACAAACAGAAATGGGAGAAGCTTTGTGGGAAAAAAAAAAGCTATTTTGTTTAGGTAAATGAAAACCTTAAATAAATGAAATTTTGCTTATTAAAGTACTGTTTATCCTAAATAATTTATGTTTTTTAAAAATAAAATACTTTGATTTCACCTTTTTTTTATCCTTTGTTGCATCTTGGTGCTGCTGAGCATGTTTACATCCACCTCCTGTCTAAACACAGATGGCTGCATAGCATTTTTCAGGGCAGTATCCTGATGTTGACAGCAGTGGACCATCCCCATGTAATGTGTGTTGAAATGGTAATTTTTGGTTGCCATTGGAAGCCCAGAAGACAAGGTGACAACTGGAAGACTGGGTCAGGGCACTGTCATGCTCCACCAGGAATTGCCTGAACAAGGAATTTCATGGCAGGATCAACAGTCATTCTTTTAATAAAAGCTGCAAATTTAAACATTTGAAAATTACTTTTTTTTTTCATAAGTGTTATTGGGTTTTGCGTGTATACACCATAGAAAATTACAGAAGGGTAAATAGGTGTATAAAACATACACAATCGTTACAAATGCAATATAAGCATATGTATAAGTACAAATACAAACAAGGTGTGTCATACAGGATCTTAGAATCAGCCTTCAACAGAATATATCAAAACATAAGAAATAAGAGAAAGGAGGAGATAAAAGGGGTGACTTAGATATAGATAAGCCAACCAGATAATTGTTAATTGTTGCACATACCACTTATAGAAATATTACCATTCTTATATTTTCAGTCTACTGATACCGTTCAACCAATAGTTTCTAATTCTTGTCAATGACCAGTGTCTGGCATTGACCAGTTTGGCAGCCATTAGTATGGCTACCTACATGTGGGGGGATACTTGTCTATGCCTATATGTAAAGTTGCAAGAACAGGTTCTGGTGGTAATAGTATACCAGTAATGTCTGCGATAACACTAAATATCTTTCTCCACTTACTGGTAAGATTTTTACAAACCCAGAAGATATGAAGAATGGTACCAGAGTGGCTGCATTGTCTCCAACATAGGGAAGATAGTGAGGGGTAGAATTTTGCCAATTGGTAAGGAGTTCTATACCACCCAGCTACTATTTTGGGTTAATTCCCAGTGATTTTTACAGTGCAAGGCTATATAGTTATACCTAAGGGCCGTGGTTGATTGATGAGGTGAAAATACTGTTTTTAGATCAACTTTCTTTCCCATGCAAGCATAGGGGGGGTTTGATAAACTGTTGCTTATGTTGGAGATTGTTATAAAACAATGAGATAACTTTTTGTGTAGTGGAGGTGGCAGGTATAGAAATTCCATACTTTTGAGTTTATATAAACTACTCAATTCGTTTTGCAACTCACGGTCCCTGCAGCTAGATGGTCATAAGCTATTACTATTTGCTGACTACTCGCAAGAAGTCTCCCGCAAAAGTAAAGCATTCCAACAAATTTGTGCTACTATATTTCAAAAAGGGGTCAAATTCACCCTCGCTTACCCTGCTACACTTCGCTTCACTATGCCTGTAGGGGAACCCAAATCATTCATACACCCAGAGGAAGCCCTTCAGTACTTTCAAAACAATCTATCAGAGGTCATGGGCCCTCCACAACCACAGCATTCACCACGAGACCACGGCCCGCGAGACCAGTGTAGTCCACAAAAAGAACCACCAAAGCGCCAACGCATCAACCATACCACGGCAAAACAAAGATCATTCTGACGATCGTCGCCCACCTCATCCAAATACCCTCTTACTGGTATTTAAAAACTTATGTTACAGCATGTTTCACTGTCTCATATTGTTCTTAACCATCTGAGATGTTCAGATATTTTTCCACGTTCTCAGGTTCTCGTTTTTTTTCTATTTCAAATTGATGTCTGTGTAATGCCTTACTATATTCTTTGGCTGCCGTGCTGCTTTTGATATAATAGGGCGAGCTGACCCATCCTTCAACGGTGGTACATGCCACTATTGGGGGCCCTCCTCTCTTCGCACTTGGCTATGCAACCCCACGGTGCAGGCTTCACACCCTATCATTTCCGGTAACGCAGGCCAACGATAGGAGACAACATGCGGAATAATGTGAAGTTCATGATGCCTATGCAGTTTATTGTTACTTTTATTTTTACAATAGACCCCTGTTGGGTTATCTTGATATCTGTATTTCTCCCCCTCTCCTTTCTCTCTCTTTTCATTCTTTTCACTATTCTCCCCTTACCCGGAGACCCCACAACGCCCTACTCTCTTGCAATGCAACGAGAAAACATCGCAGTGATGAGTCCGTGGTACTGCTAACACATAGTGAAGATTTTATTTCTAGTCTGAGCACCCTCATATTCACACTCACATGACTCGTGTAATTTCATGTAACGTTAAGGGTCTGAGATTGCCCCACAAATGCATGGCTGTCCTTCGCCATCTAAAATGTATGAAAACAGATATTGCGTTTCTTCAAGAAACTCATTTTAAAACAAATGGACTTTACACGCATGAAAAAAATTGTGGGTGGGACAAGTGCTGGGATCACCCTCGCCCAGTGGCAAAGCGGGAGTAATTATCCTCATACATAAACGTCTTACCCCTGACATTATAACGGTAGCTACAGAAGAGGAGTGCTGTTATGTTGCTGCACACATTAAAATAGACTCCTCCCCACTGGTATTGGTTAACATATATGCCCCGAACTCCTCACCCAAGCCATTCTTCCAAGATATCTCCGCGAACTTATCGAACTTTATACGCCTTCCATTAGTGCTGGGAGGGAACTTTAACCAATACATGAACGTACAGGAAGATAAATCAAAACCTACTATCCCAAATTGCCCATTCCTCCCCCCCCCCCCCAACACACACGCTATTGAACAGCTTTACAGAAGCATTACAACTCACGGACATTTGGCGTCTGTCTCATCCAGAAGGAAGAGAATATACTTTCTTTTCCCCCATTCACCATACTCTGTCCAGGATCGATTATTTCTTCATCAACAACCTTTTATTACAAAACATCAAAGATTTTGATATACACGACATAGCGATCTCCGACCATTCCCCGATTTCTATTTCCATACAACACGCACAGCATAACCAACATTCACATACATGGCGATTCCTATCCTTTCTGGCACAAAATAGGGACTTACTCTGGGTATTAAATACTGCCTGGACTGAGTTCTGTGACACAAATGCAGAGCACCAAACTAACCCCAATCTCTTTTGGGAGACAGGCAAGGCGGTTCTACGAGGTAGAATCATAGCATTTACATCCACCTACAAGGAAAACCTTCTCCGAAATTACACAGAAGCAAGCATCCATCTAAGACAGGCCTCAACTCCCATGAAATTAAGAAAGCATGGTCAGAGGCCAAAAAACACTTTGATACATGGGCAGCAGCTCAGGAAGCCACACACCAATCCCATAGTGACCTGCAATTTCATAAATTCGGCAACAAGCCGGGCAAGCTGTTAGAACAATTATGTAGAAAACCATTCACACCTACCCTTTTTACATCTCTAAGGGATACACAGGGAACATTAAAAAGCGACCCTTTAGACATTATTTCCATTTTATAAAATTACTATCAAACTCTATAGGCTCGGATCCTATAGACACTACTAAGGCCACTTCCTTCCTAGATATTATTTAGTTGCCACGGTTAGACCCAACTGCACTACAAGCTCTGAACGCTCCCATCACTCAGGCGGATATATCTCTAGCCATTAAATCACTTACGATCGGTAAAGCCCTGGGGCCAGATGGCTATACAGCCGAATTTTACAAACTCATGGCCGAAACTCTTTCCCCTACCCTACAATCAGTATTCCAATACATTCAGGGGGAGGAGACTACCTTCCCTTCTGATTTCAAGCCCACATTAAATTGACAAAGACCCGACGGAACCTGGATCATATCGGCCAATTTCCCTACTGAATCTCGACGCAAAACTCCTGTCAAAAATTATCGTCTCTTGTCTAGCAACTATACTACCTACTCTTATCCATCCATCGCAAGTGGGGTTTGTGCAGGGTCGTTCAGCGGCTTCAAATATTCACAAGGTGATATCTGTCCTGTGTCAAGCATCTACTGAAAACATTCAAGATGCAGCAATCGTCTCATTAGATGCCGAAAAGGCATTTGACAATGTCAACTTCGAATGGCTATTCTTAACGGATTTCAGGGCCCCTTTATGCACCTGATCCAAGCCATGTATTCATCCCCAACAGCCCAGGTCATAGCAGCAGGCCACATATCTAACCCCATCCAACTTCACAAGAGCATTAGACAGGGCTGCCCTCTATCCCCTTTACTTTTTAACATTGGCCCTGGAACCATTAGCACGCTTTGTATTATTTCACTCTGACCTCCATGGCATCACAATACGACAACAGGAGTTGAGGCTTGCTTTGTTTGCAGACGACATATTAATTTTTACCTCGCACCCGTCTCTCGACCTATCATACATTCAACATATTTTCTCATCCTTCCGCCTTTGTTCAGGGCTCCGTATAAATTTCTCTAACAGTGAGGTGCTTCCACTATTTCATTCCCGCCTCCTGGTATAGACACAAAATTCGATCTTTAAAATTGCTACCAAGCATATCACTTACCTAGGCATAAAGATAGGGAAACTAGCTTCATCTCTCTATGAGCTAAATGACGCGCCCACGATTACTAAAATTATTGGGGAACTAGAAATGTGGAAGGATCTACCGCTCTCACACTTGGGCAGATCACACCTCTTTAAGATGGTGAGTTTCCCGAAACTTCTATATCCGCTCCAGACCATACCGCTTCTCCTTAAACACAGAGACATAACGAGGCTAAATCGGGCAATTTCAACCTTCCTATGGAAAAGCAAACTTTCCCGTATAGCACTGGCCAAATTATTCCTGCCACGAAGCAAGGGAGGATCCGGTTTTCCAAATGTGCGAGCCTATAATCTTTCATGTCTGCTCCGTATATGTCTAGACTGGCTCACCCAATCTTCCAAATACTCCAATCATCACATTGAATCTGCATTAGCACATCCCTACGATCTATTGGCCTTACTACATTCTAATGCCAACTCTCTTCCACCCCAATTGAAACATAATTTGCTCCTCCGCGATACCCTTATTACATGGAGGGAAGTCAGGCGTAAACTAGGGGTCTCTCCGTGGCTCTCTCTCGTTTTCTATCTATCCATCATAACCCCTCCTTTTCTCCCCTGCAAACTTATGATGCTTATGATACCTGGCTGGTTCGAGAACTGACTTTGGTACAGCACTTGTATGATACCTCTACGGGTTCCCCAAAGCCTCTCAACAGCGTCCTACAAACCTACGGAGTACCAGCACACCACTTCTTCTATATGCTTCAAGTAAGGAACTTTGTCAACTCCGTGGCACCTATTAAGTCTATTAGATTTCAGATGACATTTGTTGATGATTTGGTGAACTCTCGAAAGTATAAAAATATCAAACATATACAGACCTCTGAATCTACTGTATGCCAAACCTCTTGAGACATTCAATGCTGTGAAATCCTGGGTCAAAGATTTCGATAATGCATTTACAGCTGACCAACTACTATCAGGCTTCAACTCCACATGTGCCTTCAATCACAATGAATTCTGGCGTGAACAACAACTCAAGATTCTTCACCGTGCCTATATGCACTGTCTCTACTCAAGAAATGACCCGGCTCTGTCTACTTGCTCTCTCGTGGAAGTCAAAAACCATCACTACAACACAGATTCTGGCTCTGCTCTGTTATTTCCACATTCTGGAAACAAGTGGTCAACTTCATGACCTTGAACACTAGCTTTCAAGTACCCATTGACCCGCTACCGCTCCTCTTCGGCTACTTGGAGCACCCAGTCATTGGCCTCTTCACCTCTCAAACGTCCTTCTTCAGAAATAACAAACCTTGGATATCCACAATAGCAAGACGGGCCATTCTCCGGAAACAGGTCTCCAACTGTCCTGCAACACTGACGGATGTTAAATAAGAGCTCAACTCTCTTCTACGCCTCAACAGACTTAATCTAATCACCTCCCCGAGCTCCTCAAAGGAGTCCTACTATTTCCGTAAATGGGAATCCTATATCACAGGATCCCTATCCATACAGGAGCAGGCATTTTATCTCCAGAATCCCAACTTATTAAGTCGTCCATTGAAACATCCCTCGAACCCTGTGGTATTGGAGCCATTGTCTACTGGTTTAGTTGACTTTGATATCAGTTGCTAAGCTATTATAATTAGAGATGAGCGAAGTATTCAAAAATTCGATTCGGCTGATTCGGCGAATTTGAGGAATAAATTCGATTTGAGGCGAATATATTCGCTGCGAAATTAACTTATAAAAAGGGTGTTTCTAGGCTTCAGAGAGCCTTTATATTAGTGCAGAACACTGTACCCTTAATTTAAATGCCCTTGGAGTCTGCTGGGGAAGAGAAATAATACTGTCAGTCAGTATGACATGCAGATGAGTGCCGTCGATCTTAGAATCACCGCACACTTCACTCATTTGGGCAGTCACGGGGCCAAAACCAGAGTGTGGAGCCACAGTGTGGCGGTGGAGGCAGCAGCAATGGGAGGCCATACAGCACCCTATGACAAAATGGAACCCACCAGCAGTGTGAGGAGACCTGAAAGTGGCACATGGCAGAGTGTGGCGATGGAGACAGCAGCAATGGGAGGCCGTACAGGGACCCATGAGACACTCTGGACCTGGCAGCAGCATGAGGAGGCGGTACAGGGGCCCATGACAGATTACGGGCCTGGCAGCAGCATGAGGAGTCGGTACGGGGGCCCATGGCAGATTACGGGCCTGGCAGCAGCAATGGGAGGCCCATAATCTGCCAGCACCCTATGACAAAATGGAGCCCACCAGCAGTGTGAGGAGACCTGAAAGTGGCACATGGCAGAGTGTTGCGATGGAGACAGCAGCAATGGGAGGCCGTACAGGGACCCATGAGACACTCTGGACCTGGCAGCAGCATGAGGAGGCGGTACAGGGGCCCATGACAGATTACGGGCCTGGCAGCAGCATGAGGAGTCGGTACGGGGGCCCATGGCAGATTACGGGCCTGGCAGCAGCAATGGGAGGCCCGTAATCTGCCAGCACCCTATGACAAAATGGAACCCACCAGCAGTGTGAGGAGACCTGAAAGTGGCACATGGCAGAGTGTGGCGATGGAGACAGCAGCAATGGGACGCCGTACAGGGACCCATGAGACACTCTGGACCTGGCAGCAGCATGAGGAGGCGGTACAGGGGCCCATGACAGATTATGGGCCTGGCAGCAGCATGAGGAGTCGGTACGGGGGCCCATGGCAGATTACGGGCCTGGCAGCAGCAATGGGGAGGCCCGTAATCTGCCAGCACCCTATGACAAAATGGAACCCACCAGCAGTGTGAGGAGTCCTGGAAGTGGCACATGGCAGAGTGTGGCGATGGAGACAGCAGCAATGGGAGGCCGTACAGGGACCCATGAGAGACTCTGGACCTGGCAGCAGCATGAGGAGGCGGTAGGGGGTACAGGGGCCCATGACAGATTACGGGCCTGGCAGCAGCATGAGGAGTCGGTACGGGGGCCCATGGCCGATTATGGGCCTGGCAGCAGCAATGGGAGGCCCGTAATCTGCCAGCACCCTATGACAAAATGGAACCCACCAGCAGTGTGAGGAGACCTGAAAGTGGCACATGGCAGAGTGTGGTGATGGAGACAGCAGCAATGGGAGGCCGTACAGGGACCATGAGACACTCTGGACCTGGCAGCAGCATGAGGAGGCGGTACAGGGGCCCATGACAGATTACGGGCCTGGCAGCAGCATGAGGAGTCGGTACGGGGGCCCATGGCAGATTACGGGCCTGGCAGCAGCAATGGGAGGCCGTACAGGGACCCATGAGACACTCTGGACCTGGCAGCAGCATGAGGAGTCGGTACGGGGGCCATGGCAGATTATGGGCCTGGCAGCAGCAATGGGAGGCCGTAATCTGCCAGCACCCCTATGACAAAATGGAACCCACCAGCAGTGTGAGGAGACCTGAAAGTGGCACATGGCAGAGTGTGTGGCGATGGAGACAGCAGCAATGGGAGGCCGTACAGGGGGACCCATGAGACACTCTAGACCTGGCAGCAGCATGAGGAGGCGGTACGGGGGCCCATGGCAGATTACGGGCATGGCAGCAGCAATGGGAGGCCCGTAATCTGCCAGCACCCTATGACAAAATGCAACCCACCAGCAGTGGTGAGGAGACCTGAAAGTGGCACATGGCAGAGTGTGGCGATGGAGACAGCAGCAATGGGAGGCCGTACAGGGACCCATGACACACTCTGGACCTGGCAGCAGCAAGAGGAGGCGGTACAGGGGCCCATGGCAGAGTGGCGAAGCGTAAGCAGCTTAAATTGAAGGCCATACAGAGGCCTATGTTAAAAATAATAACATGTTTGGGCATGATTCATGGCGGATTTAGTCAGTTGTGTCAGGAACTGGTGGTTTGAAATCCAGACTAATCCACGCCTGATTCATTTTCACAAACGTGAGTCTCTCCACACTTTGGGTGGACAGTCGTGTCCTCCACGGGAGTTACAATACCTCCTGCCGCACTAACACGCGCTCCGATGCCTCGCTACTACTGGCCCGGGCATGACAGCCTTTCAAGGCAAAATTCAGCTAGTTGGGGCCAAAGGTCAAGTTTCGTTGCCCAGTAGTCAAGGGGGATTGTCTACCTCGGTTGCAGGTGTGCTGTCCAAGTAGGCCCGAGCCTGTTGTTTGAGGTCCTGCTCCAGGTCCACCTGATGCTGCTGCTGCTGCGGCTGGTTAGTAGTTTCCTCACTGCGCTGGTGAAGAAAGCTACTCATCATCGACTGCAGGACTGAGGCAGCCGCTGCTGGTGGAGCTGCCACTGCTCCTACCACCCCACCCCTCCCCTGCTGCCATGGCAGCGGAACACGAGCGCACAGGGCCCACAGTGTCTGAGGATGGACGTTGGCGCAGAAAGGCAGAGACCAACTGACTACATAGGTGGTTTTTATAGTACTTTATTTTGGCCTCCCTCTCAGCAGGTGTGAAAAAGGCCACCATTTTTGAACGGTAGCGAGGGTCCAACAAGGTGGACAGCCAAAAGTCAGTCCCTCTGTCTGATGGTTATTATTCGGCTTTCGCGTACGCAAGCAACCGAGCATGCTATGGGCCATTTGTGCCAAGGAATGCGAGGGACTCCCTGCCCCCATCTCCACAGCATACTGCCACGGTGTGCCTGGGTCCTCTGTCTCCTCCTCCTCTAATCCAGATGCTCTGCTCCTCACTCCTGTCCGCTGAGTGGAAAAACCAACCCATTTCACTCAATAATTCCTGAGCACCAATGTCCTCCTCTACCTCCTCCTCTTCTTCCTGTCCTGCCCCCACAGGGGTCATGTGGCGTTGAGATCTGTGCGCCAAGTCTACCGCACCTGACCTAGCCATTGTAACAGCATTTGTTCCAGGACGTGCAAACAGAGGAATGACGTCGTTCATCCATAGTCCTGACCGACTCCACGAATAGCGTGGCCTCCTCAAAGGGCCTGAGCTAGCGGCAGGGGTGTGCACGCGATGGAGCTGCCAATGGCGACATCTAAGATACACAGGGGAGTACCTGTATCCGCTTGTAAACAATCAGGGAAAATCGGAGATGGCCTTTCGCTGTTGTAAAGGCGGTTTAACGTTATGTAGGCTTGAATTCCACCTTGTTGCAACGTCACAGCATGAGGAGTCGGTACGGGGGCCCATGGCAGATTACGGGCTGCGCAGCAATGGGAGGCCCGTAATCTGCCCAGCACCCTATGACAAATGGAACCCCAGCAGTGTGAGGAGAACTGAAAGTGGCACCTGGCAGAGTGTGGCGATGGAGAACAGCTAGCAATGGAGGCCGTACAGGTACCATGAGACACTCTGGACTGGCAGCAGCATGAGGGTCGGTCACGGGGGGCCCATGGCAGATTACGTGCCTAGGCGCAGCAATTGGGAGCCCGTAATCTGCCAGCAACCTATGACAAAGGAACCCACCAGCAGTGTGAGGTGACCTGAAAGTGGCACATGCCGTGTTGTGGTGATGGAGAAAGCAGCAATGGGGGCCGTACAGGGCCCCTGAGGGCACTCGGACCTGTCGCAGCATGAGGAGTCGGACGGGGGCCATGGCAGATTTTGGGTGGGAGCAGCAATGGGAGGCGGTAATCTGCCGCCCCTAGAAAAAATGGAAACCCCAGCAGTGTGAGGAGACCTGAAAGTGGCACATGGGGAGAGTGTGGCGATGGGACAGCAGAATGGGGGGCCGTACGGGACCATGAGACATCTGGACCTGGAGCGCATAGGAGTCGGTAGGGGGCCCTGGCGATTACGGGCCCGGCAGCGCAAAGGGAGGCCCCTAATTGCAGACCCCATGACAAAAAGGAAACCAACAGCAGTGTTTGGGGGACCCGAAAGGGCACATGGGAGGTGTGGCGTGGGGAAAACTGGGAGGC
>CATNWA010005400.1:0-47430 GCA_951230385.1 Staurois parvus
TTCAGATATGCTATAAACAATGTAATTTATTAACACTAACAATACAAACATAAACGCAGTGCAATACTAAAACATAACACAGTGCAAACAAACCAACCAACCACCCACAGATAACAGTACATACAATGCAAGCGTCGTCAGGCAGGCCGGGTCAATATCAATCGGGCAGGTAGGTACAGGGGGAGCAAGCGGAGAATGGTCGGGGTCACAGGCCAGGTTCAGCAGGTAGCGGGCAGCGTGGTACAGAGGGTCAGGCAGAGGAGAATGGTCAGACAAGCCAGGGATCAGGAGCAGGAGAATGGTCAGACAAGCCAGGGATCAGAGCAGGGTCAGCAGAGAATCAGACAGGAACAGGGAGCAGGAATAGGAGGTCTGAATGTCTCTTAAATACACCAGTATAATTAGTTCCAGGTGTTTGACTGGCTGCAAGGTTGAGTCTCTGATTGCTGGAAGCACCCCCGCTGGCCAGCCCTGGTACTGCAGCTCATAAGGCAGGTGAGTCCCACTATTGCTGGCCAGTCCATTCCTGACACCCATATTGTTAAAAAAGAGATACCACTCTGATTCGCTGTTTACATCTTCGGTTTCAGGTGGTACATCCCATCTGAGTGACCTCGGGACCATCCCTTCTTTAATATATTTCTCTAGAAAAGAGATGTCCCATAATGTGCGTATTTCAGAAGTGGTATGATTGGTTAGATGAATGAAGAGGCCATGCAGATTACTATTAGGCTCTTCTCCATAGGTAAATACATCCTCTGTAATTACAGAGCGTTTAGATCTGTACTCAAATATATCCATAATGGAAAATAATATTATCACCAGAAACCCTGCTGCTCAAAATTAAAGGTAACAGATAAAGTATATAAAAGTGGTAATTGAGCGCTGGGAACATAAATATAAAGCCGCTAGCATAAAAGGTAACCTCTAAAACCCAGTATGAGAAATGTAAAAAAGTATGCAGCGCTAATATTAATAAAATCAGATGAAGAATCAGATAAATAATTGCACAATAACATATGTTAAGTAACTCAGTCCATATTACGTGGTAAAGCAAAGTGATTATGTGCAAGTGTCCAAACAATCCATGATCAAGGATAACCGTGACTCTTGTGTTCTTGTGAATGTACAAACATTGCAGTAACCAGATAGCGCATTAACTGCGCGTGGAGCAATTAAGACCCGCTCCTGGTGCTCTAGACTTGTGATACCAGGAAGATATCATCTGCAAGTGGGCCACTAGATGTCATCAGTCTAGGTGTATTCTTAAGCCATCCACCAGGACAATCACCAGCGGGGGAGGGGGAAGTCACACATCACTCCAAACCATCAGGAACCTTCAAAAGCAGGCTCTCACGGGGGTCTGATGAAATATTGATTTTATATGGTTTTTAATACCGATTTTAGCGGCAAACATCACCTTATTTCATTGATGGACGATTAATCCATCTATTTTATTCTGAACAAATGAAGTTATGAGTATTTACTTACGATATTCATTTTCATTGATGGATTTGACACCAATGTGATGTTCATTACATTCCATATTTATTACAGTCCATCGCACGCCATATAGGACTCTGATGAATTATTAATTTAATCAATGTAGATTAATCTATATAAAGAAACTGGAATGTTAGAACAATCCCTGGAATAACCACCAGATGGCACTATCTATAAGCTTTATAAGCCTATTGTATATATTATTTACTCATCATTTTACTCATATTTATTTAAGCTCATCCCCATTAAAATGTATTATGAGCTGTCAGCAAAGTAGGATGTTACTGTTTAGTAAATGAACAGATTGTTGTTGCTTTTCCCATTGTCTTTTATGTATGTATTCGAATATGATACCTGCTGATATATGCGCACTGAGGCACCAACAAAATGGCAACCGCGATCGCTCACTACGCATGCGCGAATGCCCTTCTCTAGCTACTAATCGTCTGTAAAATGGCCGCGAACGCTCACTACGCATGCGCGAAAGCCCGTTCTTGCCTATCCAGTGAAATCTCCTGGAAAATGGCTGCGTATTCGCGAGTGCGCATGCGCGAACCACAATCAGTGACGCGATCACGCACGAATGCGCGCCAATTACAAGTTTTTCTTATATATAGCATTCATTCAACATGGGGCACACTCCCTCTGAGGAAGTGTTATTTACACGAAACGCGTTAGGAGGTGCCCGTGACCTGTGTACATATACCACAAGGCTATCCTGACTGACACCAGGGTGGCCAGATCAGATCCAGATGAAAGTTTCATTTTAATCTGTATATGCTGGAATTTTGCTAATTAAAGACCTACTACACTATTAGAAGCTTTCTTGGGGCTCATCATTTCCATGGGAGCCCGCTTTTGAAGGTTCCTGATGGTTTGGAGTGATGTGTGACTTCCCCCTCCCCCGCTGGTGATTGTCCTGGTGGATGGCTTAAGAATACACCTAGACTGATGACATCTAGTGGCCCACTTGCAGATGACATCTTCCTGGTATCACAAGTCCAGAGCACCAGGAGCGGGTCTTAATTGCTCCACGCGCAGTTAATGCGCTATCTGGTTACTGCAATGTTTGTACATTCACAAGAACACAAGAGTCACGGTTATCCTTGATCATGGATTGTTTGGACACTTGCACATATTCACTTTGCTTTACCACGTAATATGGACTGAGTTACTTAACATATGTTATTGTGCAATTATTTATCTGATTCTTCATCTGATTTTATTAATATAAGCGTTGCATACTTTTTTACAAGGATCCCAGAGTGTCAGCTAAAGACCTACAGAAATCTCTGGCACATGCTAACATTTTTGTTGACACATCTACAATAAGGAAAACATTAAACAAGAATGGAGTACATGGGAGGACACCACGGAGGAAGCCATTGCTGTCCAAAAAGAATATTGCAGGACGTTTGAAGTTTGCAAAAGAGCACCTGGATGTTCCACAGCACTACTGGCAAAATATACTGTGGACAGATGAAACCAAGATTGAGTTGTTTGGGAAGAAACACACAACACTATGTGTGGAGAAAAAAAGGCACAGCACACCAACATCAAAACCTCATCCCCACTGTAAAACATGGCGGAGGGAGCATCATGGTTTGGGGCTGCTTTGCTGCCTCAGGGCCTGGACGGATTGCTGTCATTGATGGGAAAATGAATTCCAGAGTTTATCAAGACATTTTGCAGGAAAACGTACGACCATCTGTCCGCCAACTGAAGCTCCGCAGAGGATGGGTGATGCAACAGGACAATGCCCCAAAGCATACAAGTAATTCAACAAAACAATGGCTGCAACAGCACAGAATACGCCTTCTGGAGTGGCCCAGTCAGAGTCCTGACCTCAACCCGTTTGAAATGCTGTGGCATGTAAGAGAGCGATTCACACCAGACATCCCAAGAATATTGCTACACTGAAACAGTTTTGTGAAGAGGAGTGGTCCAAAATGACTCCAGATCATTGTGCAGGTCTGATCTGCAACTACAGGAAACGTTTGGTTGAGGTTATTGCTGCCAAAGGAGGGTCAATCAGTTAAGTCCAAAGGGTCACATACTTTTTCCTCCCTGCACTGTGAATGTTTACATGTTATGTGCAATTAAACCATGGCAACATCTAATGTTTGTGTAGTATTATGTTCAGCAGACTGTGTTCTTCTATTGTTGTGACTTAGATGACGTTCAGAGCACATTTTATGCCCAATTCATGCAAAACTCCACGTAATCCCAAGGGGTTCACATACTTTTTCTTGCAACTGTACATGCGAACAGTGACAGCTACTGTCAGACTGTAGATGCTTTACACAGGCTGAGTGCCCACTGCTGTTTTCCTGAACCTGTCATTCCAGCTACAAGCATATGCTGAATCTCACTGCTGGAATCTGGTGGATGCACCTAAATGGCCATGTGAAGGGGGTCTTAAACACCCCACACAAAATGCATTGTGGTCACAGCATATGTACAGGGGTTGTGGGATAAAAACATGGCAGAGCTCCAAACACAAGTGTAAATGAGGACTGAAAGAAAGTATTACACAACAGTTGCTGTAGCGATGTATCATTCCTGACTATAGAGGTATACTCTACAAGTTGAAACACTTTGCGGCCATGAATGATAGTCTTGTGCCTAAAGCCAGTCAGACTGTTCAAATCTTGGCTGAGATTTGAACCATGTATGGGCAGGATGAATGTACCATCAGTCGATCAACTTTGGTACAACCAGTCTGTTGGATGATACATGCAATTTATAGCCGTTAGCAGTAATCGCTGTGTTTCTCCTGGATGGCTCCCCCCCACCAGGAAACCACAATGGCTCTGCAGGAAGACTTCTCCCATCAACACTGACTGTGTTGATGGGCAAATCGAGTGAGAGGAAAAAAAATTGCTCCATGTATGGCTGGCTTTAGATTTATATGAAGGACCTGGATAGGGTACAGCATACCATTAAAAAGATGTTTGTGCAGTTGTGCTAGGTAGTCTGTGTGCCTTTTGCTACTGGGATGATGATTTTGCATAGACTGTACCTGCCACAGGCACCTTGCTGACGATAACTGTAGTTCCTGCTGGCTGCAACTCTGCTCTCAACCCTTCTGCCTTACTGAGAGAAGCAAGCAGGCATCTATTCTATATTACTCCACCAGGGACAGACAGGCTGGGGGCCAGGACTTTAAACCTCTTGTCAGAAAATGCGGCACTGGCTGCCTGCACACTGAAATTGGTGAAAAAAAAAAAAAAATCCTGCTCTACTACTGCCTTATGGGGCCCAGGAAGATATTATTTACTGTTCAATCTAGTAGCTGCCGTCAAGCTTTGAAAAGTGCCGGCACACTATAATATAAAAAAGCATCCAGGGCCCTGTTTCTGAGTGCCCATCTAGAGCTGAGGGGTGTGTGGTGGTTTCCCCCCCCCTCCATTTGCAGGTTGGGTGGGATTATTAATATACTGTATATGAATGTGAGTTAGGGACTTTACATACAGATTGTACATTCACATCAGGTCCTGCAATGTAAAGTGCTGTGTAAACTGATGGAGCTATAGAAGTCCCTGAACTAATAATAATGCATGTTTTTACATGTGGTTTTTGCAGTCTGGTACATTTTAGATGGGTTTCACGTAATAGAAAAAAAAGCACCTGGATGTTCCACAGCACTACTGGCAACCTCCTTTTTTTTTTTCTTTTTTTTTTCTCTTTGGGCCATGGGGTTCCCCTTCAGATCCATTACAGGCTGGAGGGCCCATACTCTTTGACACATGTTGGCTATGCTGTTTTCATTCTGCTCTCATTAGGGATGAGTCTCTGGTTGTTATAATGCCAAGGTGGTGAGATTTGTTGTACCCTGTAAAATGTGTTGCCTGGTTAATAGCCCTATTTTGTTCCCAGCTGTACTCTGCGGAAGTTAAGTTGTGATGCCTTTCAGACTGACAGTTGTGGCTCAGGAGCACACCTGCTTGGGTGCCCCCATAGCAAGTTGCTTGCTGTGGTGGCACACAACAGGAGGGAGGAGCCAGGAGCACTGCGGGGGACCTGAGAAGAGGAGGATTGGGGCTGATCTGTGCAAAACCAGTACACACAGCAGGTAAGTATAACATGTCTATTTAAAAAATAAAAAACAAAAAAAAACAAACTTTAGTATCACTTTTAATCATTCAATTACATATTGTAATGGGTCTGGCATGGATTTTAAAAAGGATACAAATATTCAATATCGCATGTATACATTCTGACTACTGGTCCCTGTAGCCAGCAAGTTATCAAACCAGAACATATATACAGTCAGGTCCATAAATATTGGGACATGGACACAATTCTAACATTTTTGGCTCTATATACCACCACAATGGATTTGAAATGAAACAAACAAGATGTGCTTTAACTGCAGACTGTCAGCTTTAATTTCAGGGTTTTTACATCCAAATCAGGTGAACGGTGTAGGAGTTACAACAGTTTGCATATGTGCCTCCCACTTGTTAAGGGACCAAAAGTAATGGGACAGTTGGCTTCTCGGCTGTTCCATGGCCAGGTGTGTGTTATTCCCTTATTATCCCAATTACAATGAGCACATATAAGGTCCAGAGTTCATTTCAAGTGTGTTATTTGCATTTGGAATCTGTTGCAGTCAACTCTCAAGATGAGATCCAAAGAGCTGTCACTATCAGTGTAGCAAGCCATCATTAGGCTGAAAAAACAAACCCATCAGAGAGATAGCAAAAACATTAGGCGTGGCCAAAACAACTGTTTGGAACATTCTTAAAAAGAAGGAACGCACCGGTGAGCTCAGCAACACCAAAAGACCCGGAAGACCACGGAAAACAACTGTGGTGGATGACCGAAGAATTCTTTCCCTGGTGAAGAAAACACCCTTCACAACAGTTGGCCAGATCAAGAACACTCTCCAGGAGGTAGGTGTATGTGTGTCATAGTCAACAATCAAGAGAAGACTTCACCAGAGTGAATACAGAGGGTTCACCACAAGATGGAAACCATTGGTGAGCCTCAAAAACAGGAAGGCCAGATTAGAGTTTTCCAAACAACATCTAAAAAAGCCTTCACAGTTCTGGAACAACATCCCCAGAGTGATGGGAAGAGAAGAGTATGGAGAAGGAAAGGAACTGCTCATGATCCTAAGCATACCACCTCATCAGTGAAGCATGGTGGTGGTAGTGTCATGGCATGGGCATGTATGGCTGCCAATGGAACTGCTTCTCTTGTATTTATTGATGATGTGACTGCTGACAAAAGCAGCCGGATGAATTCTGAAGTGTTTCGGGCAATATTATTTGCTCATATTCAGGCAAATGCTTCAGAACTCTATGGACGCCGCTTCACAGTGCAGATGGACAATGACCCAAAGCATACTGCAAAAGCAACCAAAGAGTTTTTTAAGGGAAAGAAGTGGAATGTTATGCAATGGCCAAGTCAATCACCTGACCTGAATCCGATTGAGAATGCATTTCACTTGCTGAAGACAAAACTGAAGGGAAAATGTCCCAAGAACAAGCAGGAGCTGAAGACAGTTGCAGTAGAGGCCTGGCAGAGCATCACCAGGGATGAAACCCAGCGTCTGGTGATGTCTATGCGTTCCAGACTTCAGGCTGTAATTGACTGCAAAGGATTTGCAACCAAGTATTAAACAGTGAAAGTTTGATTTATGATTATTATTCTGTCCCATTACTTTTGGTCCCTTAACAAGTGTGAGGCACATATGCAAACTGTTGTAATTCCTACACTGTTCACCTGATTTGTATGTAAATGCCCTCAAATTAAAGCTGACAGTCTGCAGTTAATGCACATCTTGTTCGTTTCATTTCAAATCCATTGTGGTGGTGTATAGAGCCAAAAATGTTAGAATTGTGTCGATGTCCCAATATTTATGGACCTGACTGTACATCCTGCCTGTAAGCTCTCTGCTAGCAAATATACTTTTACTGTATAACTATCAAAGTACAATAGGGCAATATACATCCTAACTACAGCTCCCTGCAGCTAGCAGATTTATTAAGCATTTATATATTTTTTTTTTTTCTTTTGTTAAAGTGTACCCCCTAAAAGGAAAGCCCTCCAGCAAACTGTTGAAAAAAAAAAACAAAACATAAAGCCCCAAATTTTAGATGAAAGGACAGCCTTCTATGACGATCCTAGAAAGGAGAAAGATACACAACTCTCACACTGGCTATACTATCTAAACAGTCTGCTATCACACAATGTCCTGTGCCTTACCACCAAAGTTCTGCCATAATATCAGATCAAGAAGGAAGAGAAAAGGTGGGTAGAATTGTGCAGACTGGCAGTTTTTAAGCAAAGAAAAGGGTTTTTTTTTTTTTTTTTCCTCTCCCAAGGACTTTCGCCAGTACAGCTCAGGGTTAGGTAGGCTGGTGACTTCTCTGTGGGGACCCTGTTTAGTCACCGAGTAGCTCCTGTTGGTCTGGCGGGCCTTAATGATGACTACTTGGTCCTTTTGTAGATAGCTCTTCCTTGGCTCCCACTCCAGCCAGATACCCAGGGTCCCGGGCCAACACATCAGGATTAGGGACACCTTTGGGACTTAGGAACATGCAGATAGTCCCAAATCATTTCCTCTTCCCAGCGTGAGCTGGGGGTCTCAATAGTGTCTATTACATCTACGGGGACATATGGTAAGTCTAATCCCCACTCCAATGTGGTTCCCCTCTATACATGTCTTTGGACATTGTTTTGCAGGCTTTTCCCAAGCTCAGCCGAGCAGCCACAGTTGAGCATTTGTAATCCACATATAAATGCTGGCCCGTCATGGGTGGCGGTGCACAAACCCACAGAACAGCACTTGACCCCTGTCGCTGTTGAGCACCCAAGGGCTATTTGTAATCCACATAAAGGTGATGGCTCATTACAATTGCTACGGGCAACGACATGCAGGATAATAGCACAGTCCCTTGTTTCCACCACCTGTTGAGCAGAGGATATGCATGCAACAACCCACCATGATTGCTATGGGTAATGACATGCAGGACAGCGATGCTGGCTTCACTGATATAGGCAGATAATTAGCACTGTCTTTAACTCCAGTCACCTGTTGGGCAATGGGAAGACACTTGGTTGCTACAGACAACGACATATTAAACAGCATTTGCATGTCACAGTCCCAGCAATGCAGCACGCTTCTACTTTCCCGCTTGGTTCCTGTGATTTCTTGGCAGCACAAAACACTTTATCGTCTCGATGGTTGCTACGGGTAATTATAGTGCAGGTTGCTAAAGGGATATCCCAGCGAGAACCCCAAATGTAGCGCTACCCTCGTAAGGACTGCTGTGTTGTGAGTACTCCCCAAGCTTTTTATCTGCACAGCCAGGTAACAGGAATTTCTCACACAGACTTGCATCGAAGAGACAGTGACCAGTCCGTGGCTTGGGTTTGATGTTTTATTAAGGGAAATCAACTTGCATAGGTCAACTTGGATTGGGGACACTTTCTTCCTATGTACAAAGGTAGATCTTGGACTGTTCTTTTCTTGAAAGCTGTCAGTCTTAGCGGAGCAGTAGCAACTGCCCTTTATGGGCAAGAAACTAGCAGCCCCTCAAAAATCAGTTTAACCTCTCTTGACTACATGCAGGGATGTCTCTTCTCCCCCTATAGAGCTGCTTCCAGCTCTACGTCTGCAGATACTACAAACACTCCCAGGGCAAGGGTAAAGGATTAAGCCCAGTACTGTCCTTAGAAAGCTTGCTACGTGTGGCAGCCTTTTCCCCTTGTGAATTCCAGAAAGTTCTGCTTTACTCATCTGTCCTCATTGCTCCCTGCTTGTCCAGATCTTGATCTCATTCACGCTTCACTGCTGAATGTATCCTCCTGAGCCAGCCAGAGCCTAGTCTGGCCCCCCCCCCCCCCCCCCCCCCCACCCAAGACCTAGGGGACCTCTCCCAGGCACCAACAGTTTCCTTAGCACTCCATCTTCCACCCGACTCCTCTGTCAGCCTGACTTTCCCATATTTATAGGTTGGTCCACCATTCTACCAGGGCCTCCAAACCTGGTATTGGCCATAGTCCCATAAAAATGCAGATTGTGTCTACACCCCTTCCTGCTTACTGACTTCTGGAAGGTTCTATGGTCCATACAAATAAGAAAAGAAAATAGGCTTACACACCCAGTTGGCTACTTCTCATAAATTTATTGAAAAAGGACAATAAATAAAAGCATTACGAGTCTATGACCCAAAACCCTCCCCCACCCCACAGACCCCCCCCCCCAGATTCCCCCAATTGGACGAACCACCCCCTACCTATACTGCTAAACCCCCCTGCTAAACCACACCCACCCAGAATTGACCCCACCCAGACCCCCTTTTATAGATGGACACCCACCCGCACCCCTCCAAAAACCAGAAGCGGAGGAACCTAACCACATCTAAATCCCCCCTGATGGAATAATCCCCTGAAACCGCATGAAGGCAACTCAGTCGTACTGGGATCCAGTATAAAGTCCTAGATGAACTGGATAGAGAGTATCAGTTGAAGCCTTGGGCTAAGAGCACTTATGAATATAAAGCCCACTACAGTCCATAGGGCACACAGCCCAGTTCTAGACCCGATGATACCAAGGACAGTATGATAATCATATAATGAATGAATAGCTATACTATATGGCTGGAAGCACTTTGACCCAACGGTTTCAGGTGGATGGATGAGCTAGGTAGACGGCACTGGAATGCACACAATGATGCAGGATGTGTGGTCAGTGGATCACTGACTGCTAGATACAAATGATTCGAAACTGGTAGTAAGGTAGAAAAAATGTAGCAGTCCAATATATGTATGTACATAAAACAAGTATCCAGCAGTACTGTCTCTGATAGCGGCTGTACCAAGTGCATTAAGTAGCAACTGGGGCTGAGATACAGCTGAAAAAGCCGGTATCAGTACCAATGCAGCAACCTCAAGCTGTGTCTCCAGTCCAGCCTGCATGGATTGTATGAGTTGTTGATTGACCTAAAGAGCTACAGAGGGTCACCGGTAGTCACTGATACACAGTCCATAGTCCTGGTATCCAGCCTGTCAGCACTCACCATGTTCCAATAGCCAGGTATACAGGTTGCAGATGATCCCAGAGCCATCCATAACACATGCTGCTCACCGTTGATGTGCTCTATGTCCTGTCATAGGTGACAAACTCCATAGGGGGCCCAATGAGGCACCATGCAGCAATGGGAGGACAGGGTAGAAAGAGCTGTGACACCATGCTGACACGTTTTGTGTCCCCACCCACTTCTGGGAGTTCTTCAAAGAGTGTGGTGTGACAGGCTGTCAATCACTCTTAAGTGTTGACCTGGCCTCCCACCTAATCATTTCTTAAAGGAACCCATCCATTTGTATTGCCTGTCATACACATATTATTATTATTATTATACAGTATTTATAAAGCGCCAATAGTTCGCTCAGCGCTGTACATTACAAAGGGGGACAGAACATGTGACAGAACAATAACAATACAATGCAAAACATGAGGGGATCGAGGGCCCTGCTCTTTCGAGCTTACATCTAGGAGGGAGGGGATGGTGGCACAGGAGGAGATAGCTGTGGGGGATAGAGTGGTAGGAAGAGTGGAGTAGGTCGGCAGGTTAGCAGGGGTGGGGTAGGCTTCCCTGAAGAGATGGGTTTTCAGGGTGCGCCTAAAGTAGAGGAGAGTAGGTGATAATCTGATGGGTTGGGGCAGGGAGTTCCAGAGGATGGGTGACACCCTGGAGAAGTCCTGGACATATTCAGAAAGGACTAGATAAAAGCAGTAAAGTATATAATGATGAACAGGGCACTACGCTGTCGACATCCATACTTGAAAAGTATATAAATTCCACCACCATTAAAGGCACATAATGCTAATAAGCAACATAAGTAAAAAGGGGGTGTAAAGACTGCAACCAATAATGCAATATCAAGAAGAGGAAGGAGACAAGGGAAGAATGAGATAAGGAACTACAAAAGCCAATGAGTAATCACTCTAAATATATTGTACATTTTTTGCAAACATCACAGAAAGCACTGTAGTGACATTTCACTATTCAATTCTCTTGGAGTCATTGAATCCAAGATAAAGATCCACATAACTTCCTCTTGTAATAGTATCCTATTATTGTCTCATTGTCTTTCAGGCAGCTCTAATTTGTAACCGCCGGGCGTTCCCCTTCCAAATAAGTAATTCTATTACCAAACGTTTAAATCCTTCTATAAATCCCCTATGTTCATCTCTGAAATATATGGCCACAGGTGACTTATCGTCATTAGTCAAAATACTTGACAAAAGTTCACCCATCGCTTTCGGAATTCCCTTCTTGCCTTGCCAATGTAAATCAAACCACACGGGCATATGATCTGATACACTACAAATCTGGTGGAGCAGTTTGCAAAAGAGTGTATGTGATATCTCTGTGTCCTACTGGAGTTGTCAAAAGTTTTAATTTTAACCACATGCCTGCATATACTGCAATGCCCACATGGATACATTCCTGTAACTGGTATCGTGAGAAAAGACTTTTCATCCAATTTCGTCATTGGAGAATATTCGCTATGAACCAGAAGAATGTCTCCAATCGTAGAGCAATCAAGCTAGGTTGAGGTCCTAAAATCTCCTTTAGCCTATTATCCAATAAAAGAATGTGCCAATGTTTGTCCAAAGCCGGTTGGAGCTGGTTCCAATGGGTACAATAGGTGGGTAACAATCCCCATTCTCCCTTTACCGTACCCTGGAGTCAGCTGTTAATTCTAGCTGTGTCTCCTTTTTTGAAGAATAGCTTCTCTGTCCTTATTCCAAGCCTTTTGACTGAGTTGGGGTAACCCTTTGCTCTAAATCTCTTACTTAATTCCACAGACTTCCTGAAAATCACAAACATTTGAACAGTTACTACAATACACTATACTATTCTAGTAGCACACTAAAGGGTGCTACACAGACACTGTTTAAAAATTTTTAACAATAGGTGGGGCCAGCTATCGAAATACAATAGCTGCAGTTGGAGATTCCTCCATCTAGGCTGTCTGGTATAGATGAAGGAATCTGCCAGATGTGTTTTCCTTCATCCTATAGGCTAAAAAGAAAAAATATCTATATGTGCATGGACAGCTTCTCCCTTGCAGTGGGGCTGCACCTGCCATGGGTTAAGTGCTTTATCTGCAGGGGGGCCGGGTACTGCAGTTTTACTTACCTGATCCTATACTCCAGATGGCTCCTCATCTAGCTAGATTGGTCCCTGTAGCCTTCTCTCCCCCTCTACTAAGGTCCTCTGATTTCACTTGGTACAGGGCTATAATCCCTGCAGTGGACCTGAGGATGCAGAGGGACAGTTCACTACTGGAGTGCGGGGAGGCACTGTCTTCTGCTGTAGTGAAGGATCGGGTATAAAAGTACTTTTCCTTGTACCCTAGAAAGAAATGAGCAGGCAATGCCTGCAGTGCTGGCGCAGCCTTACTGCAAGGGATGACTTTTAATTCTTTCAAGCTTTAAACTCATAGAAAGTGATAAGGACATTGCATTTCTAGCTAGATCAAGAAGTAGCCACCACATCAAAAGACTTGTAAAACGCAATATACAGTTGCAAGAAAAAGTATGTGAACCCCTTGGGTTACGTGGAGTTTTGCATGAATAGTGGGCTTCCTTGTGCTCTGAAGAAATCTGAAGTCACAACAAGCTGGCTTAGAAGAACACAGTCTGCTGAACTGTAATACTACACAAACATTAGATGTTGCCATGGTTTAATTGCACATAACAACAGAGCATGAACACACAAGTCAGTTTCCTGTTCACTATAAATATTCTAGTCAATTTCTTTTTTTTCTCACAGAAGTTTTTGAAGAAGAGAAATGAAGGTTCTCATCCAATCCTTTATTTTATCACTTCTCTTACTACTGAACATTACAGCTGCAGGTAAAAATAAATAGCATACATCTGTTTTATATTAATGTACAATAAGTTAATTATGCGTTAAAAATATGAGAGGGGCCTTATTTATAGTAACAGATAGGTTGTTGTGCTGTAATATGCAGAAAATGTAACTTTTATATTTTAGTTATTAAGAATTTAAAACTGAGATAAAGAAAACCTCATTTAATGATTGAATGTTTCACTGTACTTTTTTTTTATACTACACCAAATTAAAGGTGTATTGAAGCGTCGGCTCATAGATCCTACGATGATCCAAGCCCCAATGAGCGTAGTGACATGGAGACACCTCTCCGCACACATCAGTCTCTCCACACTTCCGTAACTCTTCCAGCATCGCGCCTCCATGTCACTCACAGCGTACAGACCTTCAAACATAGATATCCACAATCATATCTTCCCTACTTCACACGTGCGTAGACTTTCTACTCTCTCGTCTCCTCTCACAAACTAGTACTCACTCTCTACTACATTTCTTGTCACGATATATCTCTGCCTCACTCACATCTGACACACCGAGCACAATCCAGATTCTCTGCGACACCACATCATCAACATCGGATCATTCCCTCTCGGCGGAACAGATCACAGCATCTCCCTATGGAGCCCCTCCTATTCTATGGACCTCACTTAAGCACACATCATCGTTTCACCTAGTATACTATTGCTTCACAACCATCAATTCTCCTGTGCTATTTGCCCATTTTAGATCCTTACTGGCATAAGAGGAGACTCTAGCGTTCATTACTCATCTCACACTCAGTCACTGACTATAGCTATATCTAAGAGCTAGCATATCTTTCGAGAGAGTAACGAGAAAACACATCAGTGCACACAAAGACACACCATACACACAATTCTCCATACACTGACCGAACTCATCTAGTCGACATACCGCGCTGCATCTTTACACCATCTCACTCTCAGATCACAGTACAGCAACAGCATCTCTCACAAATCATAGACACACATTCTATCTATATCAAACACTTCTGACACTCTGCATCATTGGATCAGTATCTATCACTCTGATACGCGACACAGCAAGAAAATAAATAGAAGGACACATCTTCACAGATCTCTACCATCCACTCTAGCGATACACAAGAGCGTAGCATACATCTTCACTATACACCATATACTCTCCATACGACGACACAACACTCTATCTTTCACGCCATCCCAGAACACGCCATTTACTAAAGGCCCTGCGCGTCTAGTCCGCATCCGTAGCGAACATATCCGGTACAGGGCACCTAAAAGCGAGGTGCCTGTTAAAGCAACAGTAGTCACATAGTACGCTACTACAATGGACAGCTTGCTACAGGACGGCTGTTCAGAAGCGGACGACTGATTGATTGACGCTGTGGGATTCTGCGCGTGAATGTCAGTCCACCTGCTATTGACACACTCACATCTTAGTGAATTCCTGGCCGATCTATGTCAGTGAGTTTTGGGCCCTGTGCCTCGCTTTCGCGCGATGTTTACCACACATTCACAAAACTGCGACGTAGGTGGGTGTAAAAGACATCTGTGGTCAACAGCAGCTGAGCAAAAAAGCGCCCATAGCGCGCGGATGCAACAGTGATCAGAGGCACTAAAAACACACCAAGCAAAGTCTTGGCGAAAAGGCGGTTTAACTGTGTGCCGACTTCCTTTTGGTGCACGTTCACGTTGACGACATCAACTTGGGCGGTCCACTTTCAGGATATTGCGACTGTTTCCGATCTCCGTTCCTATGTCTAGTGAGAGTACTCTATACACCAAAATCAAGTTGATACAAATTTCGTCACTCTGCGATTTTTTCCCATGAGGTACGCAAACAGGAGAGCTGACAATTGGGTAAAAGGCATTGCAAAAAAAATTCTTATTTGGTGCGCGCGTGCAGATTTCCGGGTGTGCACACCGTTGAAGCTTTTAAACCTTCACACTTGGCTACAAGGTGGCCTGAAGAGCAGGTGATGACGCAGGGCGCGTGGGCGTAGGCATCGAGCGAAAAATGTGATTGCGCCAAGGCTTTACACTTCGAGCGCGCGCATACAGATCGAAGAATAAAGTTAGTCTAAGACAATTAAAGGCTACTTTCCGTTTTGGTCACGTCACATAGACGGGACATCACTTCTGTTTACAGAAGACTGCAGCGTTTTCCCACAGCCATTTTCTTTTGTATTTAAAGCTTGAAAATCAAGTGATTATTTTATCCCTCTTGTCATTCCTAGCTTAAATCAAGTGATATTTCGTCACTCTCTTCATTCCTTGGTAAACAGAAGCTGCAATTGGTAAAAAGATGCAAAACAATCTTTGGCAGTTTTTCGGGGTGTGCCCCGTTGAACTTTGCCCCTTAAAATGTTTACACCTTTCACAAACTGCTCGGGGGGTGTAAAAGGTGTCAACACGGCGTCAAAAAAGCCCAGAAATGGATGCAAAGAGGCATAAAAACACCAAAAGTCATGGCGAAAAGGGTTTAAGGGCCACTTCCTGTTTTGGTCACGTCACGTTGACGATCACTTCCACTTTCAGGATATAGCTGTTTCCTTGCCGGTTCCTTGTCTGTTTACAGCTTAAATCAAGTGATATTTCGTCACTCTCTTCATTCCTTGGTAAACAGAAGCTGCAATTGGTAAAAAGATGCAAAAAAACAATCTTTGGCAGTTTTTCGGGGTGTGCCCCGTTGAACTTTTAAACCTTTTACCAACTGCTCAAGGTGGCAGAAGAGGTGTCAAGACAGGCGTAGGCATCTCAAAAATGGATGCGCCAAGGCTTAACACTCCAAAACATCAAAAAAATGTGTTTAAAGGCTACTTCCCGTTTTGGTCACGTCACATAGACGACATCACTTCTGTTTACAGAAGACTGCAGTTTCCCAGCCATTTTCTTTTGTATTTAAAGCTGAAATCAAGTGATTATTTATCCCTCTTGTCATTCCTTGGTAAAAAGAAACTGCAATAGGTAAAGAAGGTGCAAAGACATTTTATGTCAGTTTTTGGACCTGTGCCTTAAAATGTTTACACCTTTCACAAACTGCTCGGGGGGGTGTAAAAGGTGTCAACACGGCGTCAAAAAAGCCCAGAAATGGATGCAAAGAGGCATAAAACACCAAAAGTCATGGCGAAAAGGGTTTAAGGGCCACTTCCTGTTTTGGTCACGTCACGTTGACGACATCACTTCCACTTTCAGGATATAGCTGTTTCCTTGCCGGTTCCTTGTCTGTTTACAGCTTAAATCAAGTGATATTTCGTCACTCTCTTCATTCCTTGGTAAACAGAAGCTGCAATTGGTAAAAAGATGCAAAACAATCTTTGGCAGTTTTTCGGGGGGTGTGCCCCGTTGAACTTTTAAACCTTTTACCAACTGCTCAAGGTGGCAGAAGAGGTGTCAAGACAGGCGTAGGCATCTCAAAAATGGATGCGCCAAGGCTTAACACTCCAAAACATCAAGAAAAAATGTGTTTAAAGGCTACTTCCCGTTTTGGTCACGTCACATAGACGACATCACTTCTGTTTACAGAAGACTGCAGTTTCCCAGCCATTTTCTTTTGTATTTAAAGCTGAAATCAAGTGATTATTTATCCCTCTTGTCATTCCTTGGTAAAAAGAAACTGCAATAGGTAAAGAAGGTGCAAAGACATTTTATGTCAGTTTTTGGACCTGTGCCCCTTAAAATGTTTACACCTTTCACAAACTGCTCGGGGGGGGTGTAAAAGGTGTCAACACGGCGTCAAAAAAGCCCAGAAATGGATGCAAAGAGGCATAAAACACCAAAAGTCATGGCGAAAAGGGTTTAAGGGCCACTTCCTGTTTTGGTCACGTCACGTTGACGACATCACTTCCACTTTCAGGATATAGCTGTTTCCTTGCCGGTTCCTTGTCTGTTTACAGCTTAAATCAAGTGATATTTCGTTCGTCTCTCTCTTCATTCCTTGGTAAACAGAAGCTGCAATTGGTAAAAAGATGCAAAACAATCTTTGGCATTTTTCGGGGTGTGCCCCGTTGAACTTTTTAAACCTTTTACCAACTGCTCAAGGTGGCAGAAGAGGTGTCAAGACAGGCGTAGGCATCTCAAAAATGGATGCGCCAAGGCTTAAACACTCCAAAACATCAAGAAAAAAAATGTGTTTAAAGGCTACTTCCCGTTTTGGTCACGTCACATAGACGACATCACTTCTGTTTACAGAAGACTGCAGTTTCCCAGCCATTTTTCTTTTGTATTTAAAGCTGAAATCAAGTGATTATTTATCCCTCTTGTCATTCCTTGGTAAAAAGAAACTGCAATAGGTAAAGAAGGTGCAAAGACATTTTATGTCAGTTTTTGGACCTGTGCCCTTAAAATGTTTACACCTTTCACAAACTGCTCGGGGGGGTGTAAAAGGTGTCAACACGGCGTCAAAAAAGCCCAGAAATGGATGCAAAGAGGCATAAAACACCAAAAGTCATGGCGAAAAGGGTTTAAGGGCCACTTCCTGTTTTGGTCACGTCACGTTGACGACATCACTTCCACTTTCAGGATATAGCTGTTTCCTTGCCGGTTCCTTGTCTGTTTACAGCTTAAATCAAGTGATATTTCGTCACTCTCTTCATTCCTTGGTAAACAGAAGCTGCAATTGGTAAAAAGATGCAAAACAATCTTTGGCAGTTTTTCGGGGTGTGCCCCGTTGAACTTTTAAACCTTTTACCAACTGCTCAAGGTGGCAGAAGAGAGGTGTCAAGACAGGCGTAGGCATCTCAAAAATGGATGCGCCAAGGCTTAACACTCCAAAACATCAAGAAAAAATGTGTTTAAAGGCTACTTCCCGTTTTGGTCACGTCACATAGACGACATCACTTCTGTTTACAGAAGACTGCAGTTTCCCAGCCATTTTCTTTTGTATTTAAAGCTGAAATCAAGTGATTATTTATCCCTCTTGTCATTCCTTGGTAAAAAGAAACTGCAATAGGTAAAGAAGGTGCAAAGACATTTTATGTCAGTTTTTGGACCCTGCCCCTTAAAATGTTTACACCTTTCACAAACTGCTGCTCGGGGGGTGTAAAAGGTGTCAACACGGCGTCAAAAAAGCCCAGAAATGGATGCAAAGAGGCATAAAACACCAAAAGTCATGGCGAAAAGGGTTTAAGGGCCACTTCCTGTTTTGGTCACGTCACGTTGACGACATCACTTCCACTTTCAGGATATAGCTGTTTCCTTGCCGGTTCCTTGTCTGTTTACAGCTTAAATCAAGTGATATTTCGTCACTCTCTTCATTCCTTGGTAAACAGAAGCTGCAATTGGTAAAAAGATGCAAAACAATCTTTGGCAGTTTTTCGGGGTGTGCCCCGTTGAACTTTTAAACCTTTTACCAACTGCTCAAGGTGGCAGAAGAGGTGTCAAGACAGGCGTAGGCATCTCAAAAATGGATGCGCCAAGGCTTAACACTCCAAAACATCAAGAAAAAATGTGTTTAAAGGCTACTTCCCGTTTTGGTCACGTCACATAGACGACATCACTTCTGTTTACAGAAGACTGCAGTTTCCCAGCCATTTTCTTTTGTATTTAAAGCTGAAATCAAGTGATTATTTATCCCTCTTGTCATTCCTTGGGAGTTTCGTTTGTAGTATTGTGCTCATGGTTGGCAAGCCATGAGTTGGACCCTTTTTTACATTCGCCTCCTAGTGGCATTGCTCCCACCGCCTCGTCCTGGTGGTTGTAATGATTTGCCATGAGCGGCAAATCATGGCAGTGAGTACAAAAGGTGACACTGGGTGGTGAAGATTGTTAGCCGCCGTACATGGAGACAGTGGTGTGAGTTGTTGTGTGTGTGTGTGCGGGAGGAGAGTAGATGATGGAGTGACAGGAGTCAGTATGTCACGGTGTAGAATGGTGAGGGAGTGGTACATGTATGTGATTCACATGGTGCAAGGCAGTGGAATGAAGCCAGGGAGTCAGGGGAGGGCGGTAGCATGGAACAGGCAGGGTCACTTTGGGATGCTTGCTCTTTCGTTCCTGTTGGAATCCTTTAACGCGCTGTGCGACCGACTCTGCGCCATGTGTGTATCCCCTCTTCGGGTGTCTTTGGCTTTGCACAGGTGGAGTGTGTTAGGGGAGGAGAAGCGGTGACTTTCATAGGCGGGGTTTGAGGGATGTGGGGATAATGGGGCAATGATTGGAGGTGCGAAAGAGCAGTTGAAGGTGGCTGGTGGAAACTGAATGGGAGAAGGAAAGAGATTGGGCCATCGTGTCCCATCGACCACCGTAGTGTGAGTGTAAGCGGGTTGGTGGATTGTAATGGGCTTGGGGGGAATATATTCTTTTTTGCTTCCTCCCCCGCCCTCGCGCACCCGCCCCAAGAAGGCCCAATGGATAGTCCACCACCTATCAGCATCTCAAACAAGCAAACGTATACCAGATGTGGTCAATTCCTCCTCAAACGTATGAACAGTACAGAGTCCAATTCAAATTATAACAAAAAGCCAACAGGGGCACTGGATACCCACTTCCTGCCAAGGCAGTTTTTAAGCTTTCAGACGCTGTCGAACACTTTGAAGCGATCACTGTGCGTGGTTCATGGCACCAATGATACTGCGCAAGGGGGTATGAAATTTGTAACATTTTGTTAAGACATAGCTTTCCTTTTGGTGGGCATTTAATCACAACACACTGGGTTTTTTATTTTTTTGTTAAACAAACCAAAAGAAACATCGAAAATTACAAAAAAAAACTGTTTTTTGCGCTTAGTTTCTGTTATAAAATTTTGTAAATAAGTGATTTTTTCCTATCCTGCATTTGATGTGCGCAAAAATGAGGCTTGCAGTGAATGGTGCACTGATAGGGTGGCAACTGAGATGCGAGGTGAGGCACTTGGTATGGTTTGGCCAACTGATGAGGCATTGTACAGGCATCACTGAGTGGCTATCTGAAAGTCAACAACACTCATATATGGCACTGATAGGCGGCACTGTATTAGGCGGCACTACTGGCACTGGTTAGGTGGCACTGACTGGCACTGTTAGGCGGCACTGATGGGCACTGATAGATGGCACAGATGCACACACTGATAAGTGGCACTGACAGGTGGGATTTGGCACTGCCCCGTTGGCACACTCAGCACTGATAGGCACACTGACTGGCACTCGAGATAGGTGGCACTGAAGAAGGCAGATCAGATGGGCATGACAGGATATGTGGCATTGATGTGCAACACTCATGGTAGGCCACTGATATGTGGCATTGATGTGGCACTGATGATAGCGAGGCACTGAATGGGCACGATAGGTGGCATTGATGCGGCACTGACAGGTGATGCACATTTTTGTATGGGGACACTGACAGGTTGCACTGATTTGGCAGCACACAGAACTGCCACAGGTGGCACTGATGATGGCACTGAAAGCCACTTAAATCATCAGGGCACTGATCGTCATTGATTGCACATGGTTGATGATCAGTGCGGCATTGGATTGTGCACCCCTCTGAGGCAATGCCAATTACCGGGGCTCATTCCTGGACACTCGACAGCTGCCAGCGTGACAGCTCGTGAGGAGAGGAGTGCCCGATAACCAGCATTTCCTTCTTATATGCAATCCGTTTTGATTGGACACAGCTGATCACGTGATAAAGGAGAGCCGCTAAACAGGCATTTCATCATGCAGGCTCTTTTCGTTGATGGGTGATCCACTGTGTGTCCGAGGGACACAGCGCACCACCGAATCGCCGGTTAGAGTGGGAGGACGTCATATGATGAAGCGTGTGCAAATGTATTGGAGATTCAGGGAAAGGGGATACTCGCATAGAACATTGAGGAAGGCTAAATATAAAGCCCTAAAAACAGAGAAAAGACCTTTTAAAAGCTAAGAGTAGTGAAAATACAAAAGAGCAGATTGGACCAATAAGATTCATCACCAAATGTGGTCAATAATGGAATGATGTTAAAACATTTTACAAACACTTTGGCATGTATTGACAGCCAATTCCAGGATAGTGGACATTGTAGGAACCAGACCTCAGATGCTAGCAAAGAGGACATCCAATCTGAACGACCTTTTTAGTACACTCAGAATTCAAGAAACAACGAAAGGTAATTGGCTCACAAACATGTCCGGTCGAATTAATAGGGATGCAACCCTGTGGCCATTGTAAGATATGTCCTTTTGTTGAGAAAAGTAGTGTTCACCAATGCGGATACAACAAAGGTCTTTGAGATTAAAAGATTTATTAACTGTTTCAAGTAAAAAAATGATTTACATGCTAGAGTGCCCATGTAAAAAATTCTATATAGGTAAGACCAAGTGTCCATTGAGGATCCGCATAGGTGAACATATTATAGACACTAAAATCCCAAGAAAATTGAAAAGGAAAGGGAAAAACCCATTAGCACAACATTTTAAAGACGTTCATAAGGGACAAACAGAAGGTTTAAGAGTAAAGGGAATTTTTTTTTACTAAATAGGTCACCTAGAAGAGGAGATTTTGATAAGATATTATTACAAAAAGAAAAATATCGGATTTATACACCTTATGCCAAAGGGGTTACATACTGAAACTACATTTTAAAAGTGTCCCTTGACTGAAACTTCTTTTGATTAGTTTAGGGGTCCCATTTATTTTGGAAACATGATGTTCTTCTAATGTTCCTTTGAGAAATATAAATTACTGACCTATAGTAATAAAGCTATGGGTAATTAAATTTGATCCCTCTCCTATTTTCCATCCCCATTTCAGCAAAGAGTATTTATGATATCCCTTTAAAGTCTAGTTTTTATGATTCATTAGAAATAATTATATCTTAACACAAGAGGATGTAGTGATAACTCTACTACGCATGAGACAAGGTATTTAATCCAGCGTATGACTGACCCTTTCCTAGTTTCTGACAAAGTCTACTATGATTGGCGGATAAAGCCACGTCAATTCAGTGACCCCATGACAGAAAAATGTAAGGCTGGATGAGGCCTAGTGTGTGGCGTGCATTATTTCAGGGGAACCGGCATATAGCTATGCACTTTGGAAATATACTTAGAGTGGCAATATGAGGATGTGCCAGGAAAGGATAGGAAGAAAATTGGAGAGAATAAAGTTTGAGGTGCACCAGCTGAGGGTGTTATCAAATGATTGAACTGTTTAGACCGATGTGATTGGTTACCTACCAATATTTCAGCCACCACACTTTCTCTCTCCTACCTTGCCTCTATACTGGACTTCCTATCCAAATAGCTTCACCGAAATCAGCTGAGAATCCTCTTCAAACTACATGAAAATTTATGATTATCTTGTTCCTGAATTTTTTCCTGAAAGCTTTTTGGCTTTGACAACAAATCCTGCAGTTGCTGTACTGCGTAGTCCATGTTTCTGAATATTACCGCCCTGTATGCTTGCTTTTATGGCATTTTTTTTTTTTTTTTATTTAAATATTTATTAATTTTTTCATGTTATTACAAAAATTCCATAAGAAGAAACACAATACATATAAATAATCCATACATTTCTACTTTGTCCTTCCTATTTACCTCTTTTCTTTCCCTTCCCTCCCAACCCACCTTTTCCCCCTTTCCCCCTCCCTCCCCTCTGCAAGATCTCCAATCTCTCAAGGCCCAATAACTTTAAATAACTTTCCTAGTTTAGAGTTTTCTATATTTCTCTTTTAGTCCTGATTTTTTCCCATTTTTCCCATCGCGAGTAGTATAATTTCAACCTGTCTTCCTGAGTATAATAAGATTTTTTCCATTCTACTAATCTGGTTTACCCTATTGATCCAATCCTACTCCTCCGTCGGCACCTCTGTCTTCCACCAAAACTTGGGGATCAACCCTTTTGCAGCACTTAAGTAGTACCATACTCCCGATTCTTTGTATTTATTTACTGTTGTCTCAACATTATGTAGGAGACACATGTTTGGGTCTAATCCTATGTTATTTCCAGTTATTATTTCTATTAAATTGACTATTGTCTTCCAGAAATCCTGAATTTTTTGGACATTGCCACCAAATATGGAACACCGTGCCCTCCTCCCCACATCCTCTCCAACACATTTTTGACTTCTCCCCCTCATCCTGTGCTCAGTGCTTGGTGTAATATGCCATCGTGTCAAACATTTATAGTTAATCTCAACGTCTCTCATACTAACACTCTCGTGAACTAATCTAAATATCTTATTCTGTTGATCTTCATCTATCTCCACCTCCATGTCTCTTTCCCAATTTGTTATAAAAATTAACTTTGTGTCTGTGTCTAATTCTGTGAGTATTTTATACATTTTTGTAACACTGTATTTCCCATCTCGCCGTGTTTCTAATAGCCTTTCAAACATATTCCACTCCTTTTTTAATCTCAAGGGTTTTGAGAGATTTCCAATAAAACATTTTAATTGTTGATATTTCCACTCATCTATTTTAGTAAACATATCTCCTCCCCTCTCTTTTAGTTCTTTAAATGTTTTCAGTTCCCCCCTCTATCAATACGTCTCTCAATTGGATATCTTCCTTTTTTAAACCATCTCCCTGATATCTCATCTTTTCCTGGAGGGAAAAATTCCGTGTTTGCAAGAGGCATTAATATAGAGTTGAATTCCCATTTCATATGTTTGTGTAGATTATCCCATATCTTTAACACATTTAAAGTGTAAGTGCTTGTGCTTTCTTTAATTGTTCTATACTGTGCTGGAACCCATATCATCTTACTCAAATTAATTCCACTCAGTTCATTTTCTATTTTTACCCAACTTTTCCCCTTATAGTTAAAAGTCCAATCATAAATTCTTGCTAAAATTACAGCTTTGTAATATCTCTTCACATCAGGTAGTCCCATCCCCCCTTTCTCTTTAGTCCTACTTAGTGTGTTTCATATGATATTCTTGGTTTTTTATTCCTCCATATATATCTTGTTAGCATTCTTCTCATTATCTTAAAAAACGCCTCTGGGAGTTTGATTGGGATCATTTGAAATCTATAGAGTATTTTAGGTATAATTACCATTTTAATTAGGTTTATACGTCCTAACCATGATGGGTTTCCTCCTTCTAATCTTTTTAGTTCGTCCTTAGTCTCATTTATCAGAGAAATATAGTTTAATCTATACAGTTGTTTATGTGAGGTAGCAAGTTTTATTCCTAGGTATTTTATATCTTTTTCTCTCTCCAAATAAAGGGGAATTCTTTTTGTAGTTTTTCTTTTTCGCTCTTTGGTATATTAATGTTCAGAATCTCTGTTTTTGTTGGGTTAATTTTTAGATTTGATAGTTCACCATATTCCTTCAAGATCTTCATTATACTTGGTAATGTTATTCGGGGGTTGCCTACATAAAACAGTAGGTCGTCCGCAAAGGCCGCTACTTTATGTTCTATGTTTTCTATCTGTATTCCCTTTATCGCTCCACTATTCCTTATTATTGATAGCAGGGGTTCCAATGTCAAAACATACAGCAAGGGGGACAATGGACATCCTTGTCTTGTTCCATTGGACATCCCGATGGATTCCGACCTCTCCCCATTTACCGTGATGATTGCGGTGGGCTCTCTATATAATTTACCTATCCACTCACGCATTCTCTCTCCAATCCCCAACACTTCCAAGTTGTCCATCATAAAGCCCCAGTCCACTCTATCAAACGCCTTTTCGGCATCAATTGACAAGAGCACCACCGGGCTTTCCCTTTTCTACTTTTCTGAATAAGCATCAAAGTTCTCAACCCATTGTCTCTACCCTCTCTTCCCCGGACAAATCCCACCTGGTCTCCATGGATCCATTCGGGCATTAGATCTTTCAGCCTGTTTGCTAGGACCTTTGCGTACAACTTGGTATCAGTGTTCAATAATGAAATTGGTCTGTAGCTAGAGCACTGAGAAGGATCTTTTCCCTCCTTGTGTATGAGAACAACATGGGCCTGAAGGGATTCCCTCCTCCCCTCCATCCCACCTCCCAAGTCATTCATATATTTCTTTAACTTTGGTAACAGTACTTCACAGAATTTTTTATAGTACTTAATTGTATAACCATCCGGGCCTGGGCTTTTCCCTCCCCCTGTACTTCTTAATGCTACTTCTATTTCTTCCTGAGAAATTTCTGATTCCAAGGAGTTCAATAGTGTTTCACTGAGCTTTGGCAATCCCGCATTTTTTAAATATATCATCCTTTTTTCATTAATATCTTCTCTATTTTCTTTTGGTGAACCTTGGTGGCTGATGTTGTGTACAACTTTCTATAGTACTCCGTGAATACTTTAATGATTTCTTTAGTTGAGTGTGGACCAACTCCCCTTTAGGGCTTTTTATCTTTTCTATATAATTCCTGTTTTTCTTTTTATTCAGGGCTCTCATTAAGTATTTTCCTGGTCGATCACCCCATCTATATCTTTCACCCAATACCTTGTTATATATCTTCTCCTCTCCTCTTCCATCAATCTCTCTAATTCATTTCTTTTATCCATTAGCTTCTGTCTTGTTTCTATTGTTATTTTCTTCTTATGTATCTGCTCCAACTCCAGGATTTCCTTTAAAAGTCCACTAACCCTCTCTCTTCTTTCTTTTTTTCTTCCTTGCTCCCATCGCAATCAAGATTCCTCTTATATATATACCTTATGACTTTCCCATACTGTAGCTGTCGATACTTCCTCTGTCTCATTCTCCTTGAAATATACCTTAATCTCTTCCTTGATCTTCTGCACAATATCCTCATCAAAGAGAAGAGCTTCATTTAACCTCCATCCTAGACCTCCCGTCCACCTTTTCCCCCATCCTATTTTCATTATGACTGGGGCATGGTCCGAAAAAGTTCTTGTCTCTATTTCTATTTTAACCAGCATTTCAATAAGTTGATGATCTATTAGAATATAATCCAGTCTCGAGTATATCTCATGTGCATTAGAGAAGAAGGTATAGTCTCTGTCTTTCATATGCATCATTCTCCAGGTGTCCACCAGTTGGTACTCGTGGATCGCCTTCTTCAAGGCTCTCAGAGACCTACCCCCCTCTCTCTGCACAAGGGAGGTTGCATCCTTTTGTGGGTCCATACAAAGATTTAAATCTCCTGCTATTATCAAACGCCCTTTTTTAAAATCTATTAATTTTTTCAACAAACCCTTCAAAAAGATCTCAGGTTTCTTGTTGGGGCAGCAGTATATATTGGCTAGTGTACATTCAATTCCCTGAAGTTTACCCTTCAAAAACAGGAATCTCCCTTCCGGGTCAGTCTTTCTATCTTCCAACTCAAATCTCATATTCTTTGCCAATCCTATTGCCACCCACCCCCTTTGCTCTTTTGATTGGAGAGTCAGCATAATACCATGTTGGATAATATTTGGATTTTAATTTCACATTTGATTCTATCTCAAAATGTGTCTCCTGTAGAAATACCACTGACGTTGCCCTGTGATGTAACTCTTTTAAACATTTTAAATCTTTTCCCAGGACAATTCAACCCATTCACATTATATGTTATAAACTGTATTTCTTCCAGCCCTCTTAATTCTGTCTCTCTCTCTTCTAATTCGTCTCTTCCTATTAGGCCCGAATATCTTGCAGAATATTAACCCCACGGCCCCTCCCCCCCTTCCCCCCACCCAACCCCCGTCTCCCCCCCCCCCCCCCCCCCACCCCCCCCTCTCTCTTATTTTTCCGCTACCCATTTTTAGGCTTATAAACTGCCTACAAATCATTTGTGGAACTATTTCCACGGTTGATTTAAAATACTGGGATTAAGCTCCGCCCATGGACGGCTCACACCTCTCCTCCGAACTCCCTAGCTCCCCTTTCTCTATCAACTGGGCTCAACAATACCCTTTACTTCCCTCCCTTAACTGGAGTTTCCAGATGGACTTCCATTTCCACAAGGGGGCTACAAAAGGGGCTAGGGAAAAAGAGAGAGAAAAGAAAAAGCATATATTTTACTTAATTCTCCCTCATCTTTCTCCCAACGCCAGAACCTCCCTCCCCCTCCCCCCGACCCGCTGCCAGTCCTCCTGTCTTGTATCATCCGTATCTTCTTTTTCTTCTTCCCACCTAGTTATCTCCATTCTTTGAAAATCCAGTCTATCACAAAAATCTCTCAGTTCCTCAGGGAATCTCAGGTATGCTGTGACCCCATTTTTCCAGCCAATTAGAGTTGCCGAAGTACCCCATCTATATTGCACATTCTGTTTTCTCATTTGCTCTAATAGGGGTCTCAGGGATCTCCTTCTCCATAGAGTCTCTGATGTTAAATCCGCAAAAATTTGAATAGTCAAGTCTCCATACTTAATTAACGATCTTCCCTTGATCTTTTTCCAAATCTTTTTGACCCCAAACTTCTGGAACTGGACAACTATATATCTCGATCTTTCCCTCTCAGTATCTTGTTTAAATTTTCCTATTCTGAACACTCTATCCAGTTCAATCACTTCTGTTTCAGGTCTGTCTCTTATGGAGTTTAAGATTTTATTAACTAGTTCATATAATATTTCCCCTTTTGCAGATTCTGGAATTCCTCGCTCCCTAAGGTTACACCTTCTTTCTTTATTTTCTTGAATTTCCATCCTATAAAACAATTTTTTCTGGGTTTTCTCCAAATGGGTTATTTTTTTCCTTAGATTATCTATGGTTTGGGCCTGGGTTTTGACTTTCTCCTATGTTTCTTCCATTCTCGATAGCAGATGGCCTAAGTCATTTCGAATAGCTGTCATCTCATGTTTTATCGTTTTCTCCAAACTTTGAAACATTTCTATCATCTCCTTCTTATTCGGTACTTGTGTAGTTCACCATCAAGTTCTTTTTTTTCCCAAGCCATCCGCTATTTGTTGGCTACAACTGCTGTTCATACCCAGTGATAGTCTCGGACTGTTTCCTGAGCTAGTGTCCATTTCCCCTTTAGCGCTTGTGCCTTGGGCCCTTTCTGGCGTAATGTTTCCATATGATGTAAATTTTTCTTTATCGTGCCTGATTGGGACCCTTTGAGCCCTGCTCCCTTAGGACCTTTATTCTTCATATCCTCTTTAAGTCTTTTGCCTTCTATATTCTCTAGATGGAAATTGTACCTCTCCCTTATGATTTATGATCCAGACGGGTTTACTACTTTTGCATATGCTCTCCTAGGGGTGTGTGGGACTCTTCTCTTCTGAACACAGGGAATCCTCCCCTCTCCTCCTTAACCCCTTGGACCCCAATGTCACTCAGGAGTCAACTATACAATAGACAATAGACCCCCAGCAGCTCTCACTCACCCTTCTCTTCCCAGAACGGTAGCTCCAAGTTTGGGTGGAGGGTCTTCACAACAACTCTGTCCTGGGGGGTTCCTCTGGGCTTCCAACGCTGTAGCTCCTTTTTCTCTGTCTGGATTTCATCCAAGGGATGCAGGGTGGGTCTCCTGGCACTGCCGGGTGTCCCTGGCCCAGGATCGAGCAGTCAGCTGGCTGGGGGCTCCAGGCAGCAGTGAACTGGGGGCTACAGACAGTAGGAAGCCGGGGTTTATGGGCAGCAGTTGGCCGGGGGGTTTGTGGGCGACAGAGAGCCGGTAGCCTAAGCCGGTGTCTCCCTTTCAGTCAGGCGGCCAGCTGGCTTCCTCTTCTCTCCCAGAGGTCCTCCGCGGCTACCACACGCCCCCGCCACATCGCCTCGTCCTCCAGCGGTCCGGATCTCTCTCTCGTGAAGCACCGGAGGGGCCGGCGCTTCACTGCACCCTTCGTCCAGCTTCCATCACCGGCTCTCCGGGCACCTTTATACTTACTGCATAGCAGCTGAATATTATCTATATCTATATATACAAAGTGGAATGACAACCTGTTTAGGATGAATTATATTATGTGAAGTCCTATGATTTGCAACTCTGAACTGCATGTCATGTTGCTAGTTTCCATCACAGGACTATTCGATTTCTAATTTTTCAGAAATGGAAATATTCTAGCTAGGTGTTACATCAACCACGCTTTTCCAGCATAACTAACTTGATTCATATGATTCTCTTACCTTCAGCTGGTTACTGTTATGCTTCTTTTGATTATTTAATCTCTCGTCCGCCCCTGTACATTTACAAACATCCTCCCCACATCCATTGCCTGTGCATGCTCCCTGGGAGCGCGTGGCAGCGCGATCTGGTGCCCACTGTGTCCTCCGGACACAGCGGAATACCGAACGCTGTATGGGACCTCTGTGTGAGGTCCCGATCATGTGATCACTGATTGGCCAGTCAGTGATCACATGACTAGTAGCTTCATCACCCCCACAAGTAGTACAGTGTCACTATGGTGACACTGTACTGCTAGGGTGACAGTATGTTAAAAAAAAAAAATACATAAATAATAGTCGAAAAAAATTAAAATAAAAATGTAAATTTTTTTTTTTTAAAATTATAATTTTTGGTTATAAACTAATTTGGGTTATTTTTTTTTTTTTACTAAAAAGATAGCTGAATACATTTTGGCCAAGATTTATGAAGAAAGATTATTTATTTGCAAAATGTTATAAGAAAAACAGTTTTTTTTTTCAAAATGTTTGAACTTTTTCAGTGGTGAATAAATACCACCAAAATAAAGTTTTATCTGTCTCAAAAAAATGATAAAAAATTCATATGGGTACAGTGTTGCATGACCGCGCAATTGTCATTCAAATGTGATAGCACTGAAAGCTGAAAATTGGCCTGGACAGGAAGGGGGTGAAGTGTCCGGACTTGAAGCGGTTAATGTGCAATTTTATACTCAGGCTTTTCACTCAAGGATGTGCATTCAAACACATTAGGTTCTCTGGGCCATTCTGATTCACATCATTGACCTTATGCATACATTCTAGTACAGACTGTTTTCTTTTAATTCACTTACATGACTGGTGTATGTTTGTCCTCTTTTGCAAGGTAATGTTTTATACATAATTTCTGAATAAGGAATAAAGTTTTGTACACAATTCTACAATGCTGCCCTGCATGGGTAATTTTGATTACCAAGTGTACTCAGTCTGTTCTTTATAGCTGTTTCACTTCCCCCTTTAGTTCCAGTCTTAAGTAGAAACTGCACCTCCAAAAATAATACTGTACATGTGAAAATGGTGGAGATGCTTTGGAAGCAATTTGCAAACTTAACCTCTAAAGTTAAAGAGGCCCTGTCACTTGACCCTGAGTGTTCTGCACAGCAGAAAGAATACATGTAGTAGCTGGACAGCAGAGAGCCAACTGGTTTTCAATACATCGGCTGCTGCAAAGGTTCGCATATAAACTTTTCTTTTGTAGACGACTTAGTTTGTAAAATTGGCCCTGTGCTGACAAACCCACTTTGAGAAAAATACATTAATTACCCTAAAACAGACTTTAAAGGATAAGTTCACCTTTTTGACAAAAATAATAAATGCACATTTTTTTGCAGGTAAAAAAATGTGCATTTATTATTTTTGTCTGCAGGAGCCTGGAAAGCATTGCATTAGAGATCAGTAGATTGCTGATGCCATGCAGGTCTCCTGCAGACCTGTCAGACTGTCTGCTTGCCGTACAGGATGTAGGAGCAAGCAGGTATACTGACAGGAAGAATCAATGAACTGCCACGGGGCTCCACAGCGCCAAGGTAGTTCATTGAAAACTACAAGCCAACAGCTGCTAAGGCTCCATGTACACTGCAGCTGATAAACTCAGATTTAGGAGCTTTTCTGTGTTTGTTTCAGAAGCCCCTGAACTCTCCCTAATGTTTTCCTATGTGTCCATGTACACATCGTCCTTTACAGTCATTTACAGGCAGTTGAGTTTACAGTCGTTTTTTTTAATGCATCAAACTTGCGTTCAGGAGTAGATTTTACCAGCATTTCAAATGCAAACGCTTGTAAATGCATGTAAATGCGGCTAACCGCAGTTTATAAGCGTTTGCGTTTAGAAGCGTTTAGGTGTTCCATATCCAAATGCTGTCCAGAGCCTTTTTTCATCATCAGAAATACATGCAAAGCATTTTCCATGTATTCAAATAGACCCGGTACACCAGCGCAGTCAGTTCCAGGTTTTGCGTGAAGGAAAAAAATGGTAAAACGTGCCGCATTATGCTCATGATGGGATCCATAGTGAATACAACCAGAAAAGACAGGTCATCTCAACACATACTGCTCTCTCTGCTTCTGCTCTCTCTATTCCTCTCAAAATGTCTGAAATAGTTAATTTTTTACTGTTTTTCAGTGCATTCTGGGCATTTTGGAAGGTCTCCTGATGTTATCTTCAAAAAACGCTTCTAAACGCATTAAAATGCTCATTAATGCGGCTAAACAGACGTTTTTTAACCTACGTTTTCTAGCAGTTTCCATCGTTCAGAAGAGTTTTCCAAATGTCTTATGTACATGGATCCTAAGGCTGCCGGGACTTGTAGGCACTCATTCACAGAACTCTGTGAATGAGTGATGCGGCCGTGTGGGCGGAGCGCTGTTTTCAAATCTGACAGATAATACGGGGAAACTTCTCCCCGTATTATCTGTCAGAGAGAGGGGGGTGGCGGGCGTGGCTGCAGCTATGGGAACATGTTACATGTTCCACCCTAAAACCGGGTGAAACGTGTAACATGTTCCCAAAGGTGAACTTATCCTTTAACAATAACGCATGGCCACTGAGCATGCCCAGCTTGATTTGGCTATCACAATGATGGCCTTTTCTTAGAAAGAAAGTTGGTTGTAGCTTGGCGAAAGATGGCTGTTACTTAGATTAGTATGTATGCAGCAGGTGTGATTTGTTTACAAAATGGCAGCAAGACAGGCTTTTCTATCCAGCAACCTATATCGGTCAAAACCACGCCCACTTGCCTGGTCTTTAACCATTTGCAGTGCAGAGCAATTTTGAAATTTTTCACATACATCTTATGTGAAAATACCCAAATTTTTTGGTAAAATATACAAGATGATGATGCATCCAGTAAATAGATTCCAAACATATCAAGATTTAAACCCTTCACGCACCTGCCTCCCAGCCCTTTAAGGGGTTTCTGATGCCGGGAGTCGGAGCGGGGTTTAGGGTCATGTGACCGCCGTGATTGGCTGTCATAGCAGTCACATGATTGCAAAGGTTCCGATCGCAAGGAAAGATCGGGACCTTTCTGTAGGTGCTAACACATGTGCTGGGAGCGCACAGGGGCCTGTCAGCACATTTGTTCACCAAGTACGCAAATTTGCGCCGCTCTGCGTCAAGGCCCAGCCATGAGAGGCCGCGCATATTTGCGTCGGCATAAAATAGTGCACGCCTATGAAATGGCGACAAACTACCATAGGTGATGTTTTAAAAACCTTTGCAATTTACCGGTTTAGGGTTAAACATGAGCTATGATACTAAAATGATTGCTCTTCCTCTGATATTCACGGCAGTACCTCACATGTGTGGTGCAATTACCATTTACATATGAAGGCGGAACCTACATGCACATTTGCATTTGCCTGTGAGCACGGGGGATGGGGGTGATTTAATTTTTTTTTTATTTTATTAAAAAAAAATTCTATTCAAATGTATTGCTACCACAAGGGGTCAACATCACCCCTTGTGATGACTTTGACAGTGACAGCCTCTTTATTGAGAGAGATCAAAGAGTCTATAACCCCTGATCCCTCCTCCAGGGATCTGTTGGATAGGCTGCTTGATGTAACGGTCGGGAAAAAACAACCAACTGAAACTGGAAATGAGAAAATCCTCATTGTTTCCAGTTTCATTCATCATAGTTGGTGTGCAACCATCCTGATCTCTCACAGTGGTCCCAGGCTCCTTGGTGGAACGGGGAGATTCTGGAATGGTAATGGGTGGTGATGGGGGGGGGGGTCGTGGGCACTGTGCATGCATGGTAGCACCACTGTTTTGTTATATTCTAGACAGGCGCACCCGCCAGACATGCACAGTTGCAGTGATATATCTTACTTTATGACAGACCATCACTCTTTAAGCAAACAATGCTCCCTGCTTATTTAGAACTGCAAGGAATAACCAATGAGATAAAGACATGGAGCTGTGCTCACTGTAGAAAATAGAAGTGTCAGACAATGTAACATGCCTACCAGGCAGCTCTACCTGTGACGATCGCAGCGCGTCAGACCCCTGCCCTTCTCACCAAACTCGTGACCGAAGGACTAGCCAATCTAAAACCGCAATGTCACGTGCGTAACAATGCCACGCCCACCTGTGCCCTGCACACAGATTTTCCAGCTAATGGACCACAGTCTGTGTACCGGCATCCTGGAAGCGATTGTTACTGGGTCAGGTTAATTACGCAATTAACCCTTCACACTGCCACCTCCTCCTTTTTGTACAGAGAAAGAGAAAACTCTGCAATGTCAGCAATAACACTATGATGGTTGAAATAATCATCTGTATACCACTGTCACCGCAGGCAGGTTATACAGAGGGTTAAACACACACAGTAGCGCTCTTCAGCGGCAGGAATTTGTGTTTGCATTAAAGAGCTTTAGAAACAGTTCAACACTTTCAGAAAATAAGATTTATTACTACAAGGTCAAAAGGGTGCAATAAAAATATTTACAGAGAAAGATGTAGCCAATATATATAAAAATATACAGAGAACAATAGCACAGCAAAGAGATAACAGAAAGGAGTTTAAAGGGTTAAAGTACTTGCCAGTCAGCCTTGGTTTAACCATTAGCCACCCAGCCAATGGCCGTTTGGCGGCCGCAAAAGCGCTGTAGCTTTCCGGATGCACGCCATTTGGCGTGCTCCCGCACATGCGCAGTTTTCGCGCTTGCAGAGCCGCGCAGCGGCACGATCTGTCACCGGCTGTGTACCTCGGATACGGCCGATGACAGATTTAAGTACCGACCCCCGTTCCTGGTACCATGTGACCTGCTGTGACCAATCACAGCAGGTCACATGACAGTTGTATACAATGGATGGCTTCATTCATGCCATCCATTGTATACTAGTGCCTAGCTGTGAATGGTCACAGCTAATCACATGCACATGTCATGTGATTAGCTGTGACCAAATCACAGCTAAGCACAAAAAGAAAAAAAAAAAAAAAAACTGAATGAATCAATTTCATTCAGGTAAATGCTTGCTTATAGCAAAGTAATTCTTTGCTATAAGCAAATAGTGTAAAAAAAAAAAAAATACTGATCACTTCCCCATTTATGTTACTATGGTAACATTGTACTACTTTGGTCATAGTAAAATAAGAAAAAAAATCTTAAAAATTTTTTTAAAAAATGTAATAAAAAATTAAAAATAATAAAAAAATAAAAAAAAATAATAAAAAAAAAAAATATTTTTTTTTCATACTGTCACCAGTCAGTGTCCCTGTTCACCGCCATGCCAGTTATATGGTAACGCTGTACTGCACTGGTGACAGTATGTAAAAAAAAAATAGTGAAAATAATTTTTTTCATTTTTTCATTTTCCGAAAAATTATGACAAAAAAAAAACACAACTTCAAAAAACTCGCCATTCCTCTTATGAAGTACATCGGACTGTCTACTCTGCAAAAAGGGGTCATTTGGGGGATATCTGTACTGTTCTGACATTCTTGGACCTCAAGAAATTAGATTGGCTGTCAGTACTTCAGGATTGATCAATTTTCAGATATATCCCATAGTTTGTGAACTCTATAACTTTCCTACAAACTAAAAAATACATCCTAATTTGGGTTATTTCCACCAAAGACATGTAGCAGAATACATATTGGCCTAAATTTATGAAGAACAATTATTTATTTGTAAACTTTTATAACAGAAACAAAGAAAAACGTGTTTTTATTTCAAAAGTTTTGGTATTTTTTTTGTTAATTTAGCAAAAAATAAGAACCCCAGCGGTGATTAAATACCACCAAAAGAAAGCTCTAGTTGTGTGAAGAAAATGATAAAATTTTAGTTTGGGTACAATGTTGTATGACCGCGCAATTGTCATTCAAAGTGTGAGAGCGCTGAAACGTGAAAAATGGCCTGGGCAGGAAGGTGTAAAATTGCCCGGTATTGAAATGGTTAAGCAGTTTCAAGTCTTATGAGCCCAAAAAGGATTTTTCTGTGTCTCTCACTGTCAGTTTTGATGTTAACACAGGAGACCTTCAACTCTCACACAGCTCAACTCAGCCTAGCTTTTTCTAGCAAATCCACAGGGTGTCTCCCTGGAGCAGTAACCCAATCATCTCTTTTGGGGAGGGAAGTGTAGGTGGAGACCTAAGTTATAACCGGAAACTCTTGTAGCTTAAATTTTGGCCTACAACTTTTCCTAGGTACATGTAACATTCCACCCACGGGTAGATTAATATACAGAATCGTCTGCTGAATGTCTACATATGAAACATGACATACCTGCTGGGGATGGTTAAGGAGATTTTATGTTCTGCTCTCTTGTTGATCTCAGCTAGGGAATGTATTATATCAAACAATTTGTATTAACGTGACCGATCTGAAGCTATGCCTGGTTTTTATGTAAGTCTCTCTTATTCCAAGATATGAAATCATGGGGGAAAATGGATGTTGGATGTGGTGTCTTGTTTTATGCCTTCTCTGGAATATCTTTGAACTCCTGTGAAGGACTTGGTTTATGCTTTTACGATATCCCAGATTGCACAGCTACCAGACAGCTAGGTTCTATAGCTCTGGAGCTCTCCTGCTGTGCTTTGGCTGCCTGTGACCTCTGTCATCACTCAGGCCACCTGTCACTCCACAGAGAGGGAGGGGGATGAGGAAAGAGGGAGAGAGAGAGATAATTGTACAAGATGGACAGTCCTTTGCCAAAATTGAGGTTTGTATCCGTCTCTGTGTGCACGATTGCTACACTACCCAGTGCCAAGCCTGTTCAATGTGGAGCACTTTTGGTATACATGCCTTTATAATATACTACAAGTAGTAGTGTCTAGCTTGTGGCCGGTAGCATTTCTTGTAAATATCATCCTTAAAGAGATGCAGTCATCATTGTTTCATGAGTATTTTAAAGGGTTCTGTTGTTGGCCAACAGCTCTGCAGCCCCGATGCTACGTTTGCAGCATTGTCAACCCATTGCATTTGTGTTCTCCTATTTGGCTCAGCAGTGACTTCATCACGTTGGCACATCCTCCATTATACAAGTGTTGTCAGCTAAGAGATATTGTTAACAACATTCACAGAGGAGGTGGTGAAGGAATATCATTAGAGCAGGCCTACTGTCTGGACAGTGAGTTTATTGATACAGGGGCAGGGCTGCTGATAGAAACCACAAGGTCCCATACGGCCAACCTGACAGCCCCCCCTCCCCCCCAAAAAAAAAACCCCACAGTCTACTATTCTTCAGTTATAAGCACAGTGAGTGATCGGTACTGATCACTCATTGTGTTCATTCAGGAAAGGAAAGGGCAGGTATATGTGACATACTTACTGGACCCTTCCCTCACTCTCCATCCTGAAGGATCCCTATTGTGTGCTTGCAGCTGCTAATGGGAAGGAGAGGAGGGAAACCAGCAGCACTGCGAGGGGGAAGGCACACAGGGGGGCCTGGGCAGTGAGGGGAAATGTATGGTGCACAGGGAGGGTGATGGGTGCAGTGGAGGAGGGGGGCTTGGGAGGCAATTACTGGAACCAATCCCCTGTATGGCTCTCTCTTCAGCAGCTGAAAGCCAGTGGGAGCTTTCAACTGCTGCAGAGAGAGACATACAGGTGAGCGGTTCCAGTGATTACCCCCCTGCCATGCCAATCATCTTCCTGCCCACATCCGATTCACCCAGCTGCCTGGGCCCCCCTGCGGGCCTGGGCCCCATACAGAAGGGCTGGTGGTAACCCTTATCCACGGCCCTGTACAGGGGTGCTGAATCAATGAATAGGGCTAATGATGAATGACTTATGAATATGTTTCTTGTTGGAGGCTTGCCTGATACTTTAATAAGCGTACATCCTTTTATGTGTTCATAGAGCCATTGAAGTAAAATTGTATTTATGTTTTGTGTTTTCAGACACACCTACAGTCAGGTCCATAAATATAGGGACATCGACACAATTCTAACATTTTTGGCTCTATACACCACCACAATGGATTTGAAATGAAACGAACAAGATGGGCTTTAACTGCAGACTGTCAGCTTTAATTTGAGGGTATTTACATCTAAATCAGGTGAACGGTGTAGGAATTACAACAGTTTGCATATGTGCCTCCCACTTGTTAAGGGACCAAAAGTAATGGGACAGAATAATAATCATAAATCAAACTTTCACTTTTTAATACTTGGTTGCAAATCCTTTGCAGTCAATTACAGCATGAAGTCTGGAATGCATAGACATCACCAGACGCTGGGTTTCATCCCTGGTGATGCTCTGTCAGGCCTCTACTGCAACTGTCTTCAGTTCCTGCTTGTTCTTGGGGCATTTTCCCTTCAGTTTTGTCTTCAGTAAGTGAAATGCATGCTCAATCGGATTCAGGTCAGGTGATTGACTTGGCCATTGCATAACATTCCACTTCTTTCCCTTAAAAAACTCTTTGGTTGCTTTTGCAGTATGCTTTGGGTCATTGTCCATCTGCACTGTGAAGCGGCGTCCAATGAGTTCTGAAGCATTTGGCTGAATATGAGCAGATAATATTGCCCGAAACACTTCAGGATTCATCCTGCTGCTTTTGTCAGCAGTCACATCATCAATAAATACAAAAGAACCAGTTCCATTGGCAGCCATACATGCCCACGCCATGACACTACCACCACCATGCTTCACTGATGAGGTGGCATGCTTAGTATCATGAGCAGTTCCTTTCCTTCTCCATACTCTTCTCTTCCCATCACTCTGGTACAAGTTGATCTTGGTCTCATCTGTCCATAGGATGTTGTTCCAGAACTGTGAAGGCTTTTTTAGATGTCGTTTGGCAAACTCTAATCTGGCCTTCCTGTTTTTGAGGCTCACCAATGGTTTACATCTTGTGGTGAACCCTCTGTATTCACTCTGATGAAGTCTTCTCTTGATTGTTGACTTTGACACACATACACCTACCTCCTGGAGAGTGTTCTTGATCTGGCCAACTGTTGTGAAGGGTGTTTTCTTCACCAGGGAAAGAATTCTTCGGTCATCCACCACAGTTGTTTTCCATGGTCTTCCGGGTCTTTTGGTGTTGCTGCTGAGCTCACCGGTGCGTTCCTTCTTTTTAAGAAGGTTCCAAACAGTTGTTTTGGCCACGCCTAATGTTTTTGCTATCTCTCTGATGGGTTTGTTTTGTATGCTCATTGTAATTGGGATAATGAGGGATTAACACACACCTGGCCATGGAACAGCTGAGAAGCCAATTGTCCCATTACTTTTGGTCCCTTAACAAGTGGGAGGCACATATGCAAACTGTTGTAATTCCTACACCGTTCACCTGATTTGGATGTAAATACCCTCAAATTAAAGCTGACAGTCTGCAGTTAAAGCACATCTTGTTCGTTTTATTTCAAATCCATTGTGGTGGTGTATAGAGCCAAAAATGTTAGAATTGTGTCCATGTCCCAATATTTATGGACCTGACTGTACATATCATTTTCTGCTTCACACAACAATAAATCATGGAACTATATAAATGAGCAATTGTGCACTCCGACTCTTGTCTCCTTCCAGCTGATATCCGCTGTCTGTTTTTCACTCCTCGCTGAGACATTGTAGAATCTTGGAAAGCTTGGCTCCTTATCAAGCCCCATTATCCATGCACATGGCTGTTAGGAAACTTTTCAGATCATAAATATTTGATTAACACAACAGAAGATTAGCTGTAACTATAATAAAGCCCATTTCCAGCCAAAGGTTTGTTTTTTTTAAATTTGGATAGAGCAGGGAAAGGTTAGAACTTCTATCAGGTTTTTATTGCTACCCCATTGGGGAGATTTCTACTTGCTTCTTGTCTATTTATTTTACAAATGGTTTTATTGAATTTGAAAAACGTTTAGAAGGGCAGTATGCAGAAAGAGAGGCACAATAAAAGATTACAATTAATACACTGAGCCGGAACATACAGGGTTGGAAGTCCCGAGAACACTGCTTAGTGCATTTGTAGAGGCAGCTTCTTGTCTATTTGATGCAGAGCCAGATATTCCATGCGGCACGCTGCCTTACGGAATATCTGGCTCTGCATCAAATAGACAAGAAGCAATAAGCCGAGGGCCAAGTGAATGTCTAAGTGGCCCAGCTAAAAGCTTCATGATCCTGCAGGGGAATACCACCATTGGTCAAAGCTATGTGTATGCCTATCACTTCACTAGGGAGGCTGTACTTGTAGGCAGTTAGTATCTGATGGGGAGATTATTCCATTACATACACTGCAACAATACACTCTATATGTCAATTATAGCATATAGTATAGTCCAGCACTCTAAAGTGTTAGTCCATAGAATAGTCCAGTAAGTTCTATATGAGTGAGGGTAATTTCAACTCTGTGATCTTGCTGCTTGATCTGGGAAACAATTTCATTTGTAGGCATGAAAAAAGAGTAAACAGCATTCTGGGAACCCTTAGTGCATGGCAAAATAGGAAGCTGACCTGGGCAACACCCTGGATCAGGCTACTTGGAACAACATCTATCTGGCCTCGTCCATGTGTTCCTAAAATATCTTGGCTTAGGAGAATCCATTTAAATTGCTTTCCTGTTGGTATATGACCCTTGATCATGTGTACCTACCGCATCACCAATGGGGTTGTAAGAAGCTGGGTACTTTACTTCACATTTGGTGGACTTGCCTAAAAGCGATCCATTTCTGACTCCGAGTGTATGCTATGATTAGAACCGTCTTGGCTGTGCTCCTGGCACACAAACCATGGAAAGTTTTGTTGCATAAACCTATCTCAACTCTGGCCAAACACCAACGTAGATGGGTGGCCTCTGTTTTTCTGGTGGCCCACAAAACATTGGCTAAGGCTTGGCGTCAACAGTTCCTTAAACTAGCTGAGGTTAAGCACCAACTCATGGAGACCATGGTGCTCGGGAAGCTCACCTCCATTCTGAATGACTTGCATGCTCAGTTTTTGAAAGTGTGCGATCCCTGGCTCACTCATAATGCTCAGTTGTACCAGGATCATTCCTTGCTTTCCTTCTGAGGCGCGCCAAGAAGTTAATTAAGCTTTGGCAGTAAAACCTAGAAGCTGATTAGTTACTCTGCACAGCTGCACCAGATTCTGTGTGCACCAGTTTTAGTAAATCAATTAAGTCAACTTTGTAAACACGGAACTCTGTGTGTGATTGGACATGGCCAATCAGTTGACTACAGCCAAAATCACTGGCCAAATAAGCCGCCAAACTTGTGCTGTGTCCAATCACAGCATGGGTGGTCAGGGGGCTCCAAACCCAGAGGAAGGCAGATTACAGTTGCAAGAAAAAGTATGTGAACCCCTTGGGATTACGTGGAGTTTTGCATGAATTGGACATAAAATGTGCTCTGAACGTCATCTAAGTCACAACAATAGAATAACACAGTCTGCTGAACATAATACTACACAAACATTAGATGTTGCCATGGTTTAATTGCACATAACATGTAAACATTCACAGTGCAGGGAGGAAAAAGTATGTGAGGCCCTAGCTTAATGACTTCTCCCAGAGCTAATTGGAGCCAGGAGTGAGCCAACCTTGACTCCAATCAGTGTGATGATATTGGATGTGTTGCTGACAGCTGTCCTGCCCTTAAAAAACACACACCTGTTTTGGGTTTACTGGTTTCAAGAAGCACTGTCTGATGTGAACCATGCCTCGCAGAAAAGAGCTCTCAGAAGACCTACGATCAAGAATTGTTGACCTGCATGAAGCTGGAAAGAGTTACAAAAGTATCTCCAAAAGCCTTGATGTTCATGTGTCCACGGTAAGACAGACTGTCTACAAATGGAGAAAGTTTAGCACTGTTGCTTCTCTCCCTAGGTGTGGTCATCCTGTAAAAATGACTGCAAGAGCACAGCGCAGAATGCTGCATGAGGTAAAGAAGAATCCCAGAGTGTCAGCTAAAGACCTACAGAAATCTCTGGCACATGCTAACATTTTTGTTGACACATCTACAATAAGGAAAACATTAAACAAGAATGGAGTACATGGGAGGACACCACGGAGGAAGCCATTGCTGTCCAAAAAGAATATTGCAGTACATTTGAAGTTTGCAAAAGAGCACCTGGATGTTCCACAGCACTACTGGCAAAATATACTGTGGACAGATGAAAGCAAGATTGAGTTGTTTGGGAAGAACACACAACACTATATGTGGAGAAAAAAAAGGCACAGCGCACCAACATCAAAACCTCATCCCCACTGTAAAACATGGTGGAGGGAGCATCATGGTTTGGGGCTGCTTTGCTGTCTCGAGGCCTGGACGGATTGTTGTCATTGATGGGAAAATGAATTCCAGAGTTTATCAAGACATTTTGCAGGAAAACGTACGACCATCTGTCTGCCAACTGAAGCTCCGCAGAGGATGGGTGATGCAACAGGACAATTACCCAAAGCATACAAGTAATTCAACAAAACAATGGCTGCAACAGCACAGAATACGCCTTCTGGAGTGGCCCAGTCAGAGTCCTGACCTCAACCCGATTGAAATGCTGTGGCATGACCTTAAGCGAGCGATTCACACCAGACATCCCAAGAATATTGCTACACTGAAACAGTTTTGTGAAGAGGAGTGGTCCAAAATTACTCCAGATCGTTGTGCAGGTCTGATCTGCAACTACAGGAAACGTTTGGTTGAGGTTATTGCTGCCAAAGGAGGGTCAACCAGTTATTAAGTTCAAAGGTTCACATACTTTTTCCTCCCTGCACTGTGAATGTTTACATGTTATGTGCAATTAAACCATGGCAACATCTAATGTTTGTGTAGTATTATGTTCAGCAGACTGTGTTCTTCTATTGTTGTGACTTAGATGACGTTCAGAGCACATTTTATGCCCAATTCATGCAAAACTCCACGTAATCCCAAGGGGTTCACATACTTTTTCTTGCAACTGTACATGTTGGCCCAAATTTATGAAGAATTTTTTTTTGTAATTATATATGTTTTATAACAAAAAGTAGAAAATATTGCGGTTTTTTTTCAAACATTTTGGTTGTTTTTTTCATTTATATAATAAAAAATAAAAAACCCAGAGGTGATCAAATACCACCAAAAGAAAGTGTGAATAAAATGATATACATTTCATTGGGGTACAGTGTTGTATGACTGCACAATTGCCAGTTAAAGTAGTGCAGTGCTAAATAGCAAAAAATGCCCTGGTCATGAAAAAGGTAAGACCTTCTGGAGCTCAAGTGGTTAAACAAAAAAATACAAATCTGTTGGGGAGATTCCTTCGTTTATTTAACTTTTCCAGTTTTTTAATTTTGTGAGCTGCCATATTCCTTTTTGTTTAGAGTTCTAATAATCCCCAGTTTATGTTTCAGTGGGTGGTAAGCATGAAAAAGCAGATGATGGCCTGTGTGGGTAGGTTTCCTGAACTTTAATGTCCAAGCTACCCCATACTTGACGTGTAACACACAGTCCAAAAGGATCATTTGTTATTCTGTGTTTCTTACAGTATAAACTTCATGTATATATCCACTGCTGTTTACTATAAACTTGTTTCCTATGTCCTAATCTTGACCCATGTATAATCCACACTTTTGAACCAACCAACGACAGGCTGAATGAAAAAAACTATACTGATTCACCCATCCACGCATTCAATGTGGATGTGGAAATCATCCCTGCTTTGTCAATGTATTCTGAAAGAGGGACTCCGCCATCAGAATACACTGATCAAATGGAAATTTTCCAGCAGGAACATTCACGAGAAGTTGATTAATACATCAATTTCTCATGAACAGGAATGACCATAGATGGATTGAAATTCAGCGGGTCCCTGTTGAACCAGTCCAATTTTGATCCATGTATGGACAGAATAACATTTCAAATAGTTTGTTTGGAAAGATTTCCTTCCAATGTCTCAGCTACAGAACCCTTTGGCAGTTCAACTTTCTGCTTGTTGTTTTGCAAGGGCCGGGTAGGGGACAGCCTACTTCTCGTACCACTAGCAATAGGTGGATTTACCTGCTCATCATTGGAGCTTATGACCTTAGGGGTAAAGAACCCCTTTTATCTTTCAGGGTGCATTCTTCCAGACTAGTTGGATGATTCTTGGGCCTTTTCAGCATCAGGCCTCTGTTTTTCAGATTTGCAGGACCACCACCTCTGTTCATACTTTTGTTAATTTGTACCAATTCAGGTTCTACCTGATGTTGGCTTCAGCCATAAAGTTCTTCAGTCAGCTCTGTAGGCTCAGCTGAGCCACATCTGCTAAAGACTGACTCCAGCTTTGTTACCACGTTTAAATAGTTTGTTTGTGCCAAGCTAGCTCAAAGAAACTATTTTCTTTACTAATACAGTGGCCGTTTTAATAACGCTGGTAACATTAGCTGTGTAAAGTCACATTAAAAATGTGAGTTGTGTCCACATCTACACCCATCCTTTATTCCCCTTTTTTTTTTCCTTCTCTTTCTCTCTTCTTCTTATCCCCCTCTGAACCTACTCTTCGATATGCCTTTTGTTTTCATGTTTTTTTCTATATTTCTATTTGTCATGGTTTGTGTAGTCATGAACTGTCTGTGGCTTTATGACAGTTTATAGAGATTGTGTGTATGTAAGATATCTGATTGTTTTCTGAATATTACTATTCATGCTTGCTACCTATAGTTGGTCATGTTGATCTGTCTTCTGTGATATTGTATTTGTCTGCATTTATGATGTGACCTAAATAAACAGTTTTATGAAAAAAAAAAACTTGAATTTTTCAGTGTTTTTGTATTAGCGTTTGGCAGCATTTACAGAAAAAAAGTCCATAAATACTGGTTTGCTGCGATTTATCGCGTTTTGCCGTGTTTTTTCAGCGTTAGAGCGTTTTTACAGCTAAAAAAACTCCGCTAGAAACCCACTAGTTCTGGGGGGGGGGGGGGGGGTTTCCAGCCAAAAAACGCCCCTGCCAAAAAACGTTGATCACAGTCTATGTGTGCATGGACACATAGGATAACATGCTGGGGAGTTTACTGGCTGTGGAAAAAAACATCAAAAGCCAAAAACAGCCGCTGTATAAACATCCAGTGTACATGAGGACTCAGGGACATGCAGCATGCAGCTCTGTATTCCAGCAGTGGTATGGGAATTTCCTGTCCCATTTCTGGAAAAAAAAAATCGAGCTGGGCTGGGGGCTGCTCAGCGATTCCCATGGCACTGCAGACCCCATAAGCACCCCTTTTCAACCGGTAATAATAAATCTCCTGAAATACAATTTGTTAATTAAATAAAACAACAAACATAAATATCTTTGGAAAATATTAGGCCGTGGCCCTTTATTGGGATTAAAAGCTCATAAATAATTTTTTTTTATAAACTACCTTTAAACTTATTTAAATAATCATAAACAAACCAATAATATTTGAATCAACAGCAAACACCAAAGTAATTATAGACCCATTGTGAGCAGAAGTGTTCATTGTGGTCCAGAGGAGGGAATGGTGTGCTGATAGAAAAAAAAGGATATATCTTTCATATGTTACATGGTCATCTCATACCTCCCTTGCACAGGTATCCAGCATGAGCAGATGGGCTCATCCATAACATATAATGAAGTATCCCTTATAGTGCCCATGAAGTATATGAAACAGATAAAGCGAGTAAAGTCATATATGTAGCTATTATAAAAGTCCTGGTATACTTATCCATCTATCATATTGGGGGCCTATGGTGGGTATAGAAAAAAGCCTGACAGGTTTTGCTGGTTCCAACTGGCTGCAAACCGACTTCACTCGCTTTATCTATTTCATATACTTCATGGGCACTATAAGGGATAATTATGGAATTCTTCACTAAATGTCTTTTTCTCATATACAATAAATAAAGACTATTGAAATATGTCTATGCTGGACACCTGTGTGAGGGAAGCAGGAGGCGATAAAGATAAAGCACCTTTGGTCATTTATTCGCCCATTGTTTCCTCCTCTGGACCATTGTAATCATTCCGGCTTGAATTTGATCTCCCGGATTATATCCATATTTATGAAGTTCAATGATATCCCTTCACTGCATGTTATAGAAAATTTCCCTCCTTCTGAAATATTTACACTGCTAAAAAATTGCACTTAATTTAAAGATAAGGATATTCCTCAATGAATCATGGAAGGACTTTCAGTTCATACTCATCCATCCACACATAGCCTTGGTCCATAGGGTCCATTTACATTGGATTGTGCCCATTGATTGTTATGTGATAAAGCCAATTTATTTCAATGTGCATTTGGGGAGATGATGGGTGCTTTGTGAATATTTTAACCCACTAGGAACCATTTGTTATAAGTTTTCCTAATTATCATTTTTATGAAAGCTGATAAATAATTACAAGGACATCTGTCAAGGAGTAATCTCTATTTTGTTCATCTTCACCATCAGATTTAAAATGATATCAGTATAAAGTTTGGGATTGGTTTGAGCCATACGTCTATTTTTATGATATTTTTTTTTGGATTATAGATATTCTGCAGGGCTCCCACCCAGATATTTGATAATATAGTTTGTATATATACGTTTTTGACCTAGAAACATACTCTTTTTTTTGGTGTTAGCTGAGAGTCTGCCTGGGTACAGGAAAGGGGGACCTGAAAAAGGAGAACCAAAAGCAGCCCAGCAACAAAAGACCCTAATAACAGCTAAACAAGGGGAGCCAGGGCTCACATTTACATGGAGCCACTTCATTATATTTGTGGCCCTGGCAGGAAGCCTTGTATTTTATAATGTGTGGTGGCAGAAAACGTCATGATCTCCACCTCAGACAATCAAAGCAGCCATATATTCATTCATAAAATTCAAAGCTTCCTGGGAATTGCTGAGCAGTACTCAGCCCGACACGATTTTGTTCCTTTAGCAAGATAGGAAGTCCATGTAACATTGCCGGAACACAGCGCTGTATACTGTATTGAGCTGATGTATTAGTAAAGGAACTAGATTGGCCCGAACAAACTATTTAAAGTGATAGCAAAGCTGGAGTTAGGCTTTAACCTCCCTGGCGGTATTCCCGAGTGTAGCTCGGGGTAAAAATTTGAGTACTAAGAGCGGTAACCCCGAGCTACACTCGGGCTTACCATGCAGCGTTGCTCAGGGAGTCCCTGCAGTGCTTACCTTGTCCTTTGCTCCTGCGATGTGTCCCCTGCAGCGTCCCCGGCCATCTCATCAGGCCGATGCCGGCATCCGGCTTCCGTGTTCCAGTCCCTGTGACGTCGGGACGTACGGGCGCCGGAACCGGAGGCAAATTTGAAATTTTTTAAAAATGTCATTTTTTAAAAAATTATTATTATATAGTAAACCATTGCTGTTTCAATGCATTTCACATATATTTTGTCCCAACTGCTTTGTCCTGTGCCCTGCCTACATTTTGACTGTTAGAACTTAGAAAATTCCATGGCGTCCAAAAAGCGTCCCTTTATGTCAAAAGCGGTTTCGTGTTTCAAGTTTTATCATATCCGGAATGTTTACTAGACTCTTGTTCAGACAGATTTCAGTGAGTTATTCCTAAAAATTACAGCCTACAATAAAAAACTACATATTTCCATGCAAAAAAATGGTAACGCTTTCAGCACCTAACATCAGAAATAATCATACCGCCAAGGAGGTTAACAGACATGGCTCAGCTGAGCCTACAGTGCTGACTGAAGAAAGTTATGGCTGAAGCTGGCATCAGGTAAGGACTAACCATCTACCTGGAAGAACTTAATCAAAGTACTTACAGAATATAACAGGTGGAAGTCCTGCAAACCTTAAAAACAAATGACTGATGCTGAAAAGACCATGATCTGATCTGATGGAATGTGCCCTGACAGGTAAAAGGGGAACTTTGGCCTTAAGGCCATAAGCTTGAATGATGAACAGTCAAATCCACCCACTGATATAGGATCGAGAAGCAGGCTGTCCACCACTTTGGACTTTGTGAAACAACAAACAGACAGTTGGACTGTCAAAATGGACCTATAGCTGAAATCATCCAGCCAATGGAAGGAAATCTCCACAGCATGGTAAGGACAGAGAGATGGTAGGACAATGTCCTGATTCAACTGGTCCCACACCCCAATGATGTTGTTTTTTTTCCCCTCCTACCTGTATTTCTGGCATCTCTTGAAAACACATACTCACCTGCACAGTGAATCCAGCGTTGACCAACTGCGATCCGCTGTTGAGGC
>CATNWA010005401.1:0-13210 GCA_951230385.1 Staurois parvus
TTTGCAAACGTTTATAACAGAAACAATGAAAAACGTGTTTTTTTTGTTAATTTAGCAAAAAAATAAAAACCCCAGTGGTGATTAAATGCCACCAAAAGAAAGCTCTAGTTGTGTGAAGAAAATTATAAAATTTTAGTTTGGGTACAGTGTTGTATGACCGCGCAATTGTCATTCAAAGTGTGAGAGCGCTGAAACCTGAAAAAATGGCCTGGGCAGGAAGGGGGTAAAAGTGCCGGTATGGAAACGGTTAACTAACCCATTGCTGGAGCTTCCAGATCCACTCAGATCCCAATATATTTCATGTTCCTGGCATCCAAAATTGCAATCGCTACTGCATGGAAGAACCTGGTAGTGGACTTAGTGTTAATGAAACGAAAACCTTTCTGGATCATGATCAATGAGAAAATGGTCAGTATCCTGCGAGATACCTCTGCCAAGTTTGCGCGAGTCTGGAACCCACGGATTAGTTACCTGCAAGCTACCTCCTAAAATTGCTATTTTTTCTTTGTGCTGGCTCAGTGGAGCCAGTTGCGTGGGTGGATTCTATTTCTCCCTTTGTTCTCTTTTACTCCTCCTTTTTCTCCATCTTTCTTTCTTTTCTTGCCGATTAGCCCTCTGATGATTTGATGCCTTATTATAGTTTAAAGATGCATTGTATAGTAGTTTGGGGGTTTTTTTGTGCCCGATATATGAGACTATAGACCTCGGGCTTTGGCACATGTGGATTGCTTCCACAGATCCAGCTTTTCCATCCCTTTGTGCCTGCCGTTGACCAATCCTAGTGCCTCCAGCTCCAAGGTGGATTAAGCCATCTGGACTTGCTATACTTTCTATATCGTTGATCTATGTTATTTTTTTTTCGGTATCTTTGTGTCTCACCTGCATTGCAAGTTCCTTCTGTATGGTCATCAGGGGCCTATAGTTATACTGTTATCTACATGTTTATATGTTACAAATTTTTAATAAAAATATTGAAAAAGAAAATAATTTTCAAGACAGAACACAAAAAACACAGATAAAAAACAAAAAAGAACAGATATGTTGTATCCACATGTCATGTAACCACCTGGCCGCTGTCAGGGCAGTAGGCATAAAAGAAGTCTATAACACCCAGGGACCCAGTGGCCATGCAGGAGCTATATATCTGCACATGGCAGTACCAGGGCAACAAGGTGGTTGTGTCTCAATAAAACCATTATATCATAAATAACAAAAACATGAACTAACACATTTGATAGCGACATAAAAATAGAGCACAATAAATGATTTAGGGTACAAAGATAAGGAAAAGAGAGAGAAGTAGCAGGAGCCATAATAGGCAACTGCAAAATAAACTATGTTCACAGGGCATAACACCATTTTAGATGTGAGGTAAGTGGGTAAGTGTGTGGGTGAGAGATCAGTATACCATGAAGTTATGTATTGTCCAGCGGTTAAGCAGAGTGAGTCTGTCAGGCATGTGGCAACAATTATCAGTGGAGGGACATCACTAACCAAAGTTGCCCAAAAAAGCTCTAGGGGGTTATAGCGTTATTATATCGCCAGGGGTAAGGTCATCTGGGCTGTCCAGTTCCATAGAGTAATACATCCAGCCAGACCAAATGTCATAAAATGTCTGAAGATAATTTTTAACTGTAAAAACCCAGCATTCAGCTTCTAGTATCTTTTCCACCTCCCTCCTCCAGTCCTGTATGGTAGGACACTGATATTGTTTCCAAAATGTCATTATCAGGCTCTTGGCTGCATTCAAAAGATGAGGGGTGACACTGTTTATATGATTTGATAGAGGAGGAAGTAGCGTGAAGCAAATAATGAAGGGGATAAATTTAATAGGTTTAAGGGTTGTTCTCTGAATCCAAGGAAAATATCTCTCCAAAATTTTTGGATCTTGGGGCAATGCCACCATATATGCAGAAAGATGCCTTTATGAGGGCAGCCTCTCCAACAGCCACGATCAACCCCAGGGAAGATCTTAGCCAACCATGAGGGCGTCCTATACCAGCGAGACAGGGATTTATAGTACAGGGACTGTCAGGGATTCCTGCGGCACTGGTCCTGGCGCAGGCGCAGTGCGCCGCCCTGTGCAGGGCCGCGGGCACTAGGTCTTGGCCGGCCGCGGCGTCCGGGCTTGCGCATGCGCAGTAGGAACCGCGGAGCGCGCGCGCCTGGCACCAATGACAGCGCAGGGCGCAATATTTAAACGGCCCTGAGCTGTCATTCAGTGCCTTCTGGTCTTTCCTGTATTCCTGTATCTGCGAACCTGTGTATTGTAAGTTGCTGAACCGGATTGAACCTGACCACGCTGTATTCTCCTGCTCTGACCCTTGGCTTGCCTGACCTCTCTCCTGGATGCCCCTTATTAGATCTGACCTTCTGTTGCTGACCAGGCGAGTGACCCGACTATTCTCTGCCCGCTACTTTGTACCGCACCGTCCCCACGGCTACCGACCCGGCTTGTCTGACCTTGCACCTGCTCAGCCATCCATCCATCCCATCGGGATCACCGGACCTCCTCATATCAGGCTCTTCCCCGTGGGAGCCCCTGGCGAATACCCCTACCACTGACAGGTATACTCTCGGTAGCCACGACCTGGTCTCAGGGTACTCCAAGTCCATCCCCACCATCAGGGGCCCTCGTGAACAAGTACTCTGGGGCTTAGATTCCGTGCTCTGGGGACGCCTGATCAGTGGAGTGCTAGTGGTACTGCCAGGCGGTCCCTTACGACTCTTAGGTCTTAGAGCCGATGGAGGAGGCATGTGATAATTTGATGATTTTCTGTAATTGGTGAGGGGTAAAGTCAAGTCCCACCTCCAATTCCCATTCCCTAACATAGTAGGGAGTCATATAGGAGGAAATGGATAATAGACTCCTATACATTTGGGGGTGAGTAAATGTTTGGATTCCCCAAGGTTCATACATATAGATTTGAAAGAAGTTAGTGAGTCGTTTGGCGTACTTATCTCTTTTAGGGACTAATTTCTGGAAGAAATCATGTAGCTGTCTATGGTGCCAGAAGTCCATGGGGAATGTCCCAAAGGAACCTCTAAATCTGTCCAGGGGCAGCAGTTGACCTGCAGGGGCCAATTTCAAACATGTAGTGTTCCCTTCTCTATCCCAGGTGTTAAAAAAAGGAGATATCTTTCCCAGGAGGGAAAACCCCCAAGCGGTGCCAGAGGTGAGGTTGGAAAGAATTCCCATTCCATTGGCTTGATCCCAGACTCTCAGACTGTTCAGTATAAACGGGCTCATCCCGTGGACAGCCCGTGGGCCATACGTTGGATCCAAGGGGCCCTTGCCAAGTTCCTACCAGCGATAGACTTTTCAAAGGTAACTGTGAGGAACTGTCCCTGTGTGATAACATTTTGTCCTTTCTGTTCTGGTTTTATCCCCTTTGTAAAGCTGGACATGTTTCACAGACATTCTACACTGTTTGTTTAGGGAAATGTGACCTTGTAGTTTTTCACTTCTAATAGAGTTCATACTGTATTTTTGGTTGTAGGGTTTGTTGTGGGTGGGGAAAACCCAGTGCCAGGCTGTCTGGTGGGGTTGGGCAGTGAAGTTGTATATACTAAGCTGTGTTTAATAAAGAGTCATTCATTTTCACCCTACACGAAGTTCTGAATCGTGGTTTGGGAGAACAGGAAAGGGAGTGTTTTTAGCTATAATACCTGCCTTGGGAGAGTGCTGGAAGACTTGCCGCAAAAGGGGACCATTGGGTGAGACGCACTGCTCCACACGAGGAAGCCCAGGTGGAACGGTTCCGCCACAGTAACCCATATCTTCTCTTCAAATGGTGGCACCAGTTTATAATACGAACCAATGACACAGCTTTATATTATAGAGATATATCAGGCAACCCAAGGCCCCCATCTTCTTTACATCGACAAAGGTTAGGAGTACACCAACTTTGGTTGTTTCCCCTGCAAAATGAAAGTTGTAAATGACGGAAAAACAAAGGTGGCAGGTGTATGGGGATTGTGGAGAGCAGGTACAAAATGTATGGCAGGATCATCATTTTAAGAGTGTTAATTTGACCCATCCACGTAAAGGCAGTATTTTGCCAAGCACTTAAATCTTTTTCTACCCCTTGTAAGAGTGCATCATAATTTGCAGAGTACAATAATTTGGGATCTGAAGAGATATCAGTGCATAGATAGGGCAGCGTTTGTGATTTCCAGGAAAACTGGAAATTAGTCTTGAGTGATAGTTAGAGATGAGCGAAGTATTCAAAAATTTGATTCGGCGAATTCGAGGAATAAATTCGATTCGAGTCGAATATATTCGCTGCGAATTTAACTTATAAAAAGGGTGTTTCTAGGCTTCAGAGAGCCTTTATATTAGCGCAGAACACTGTACCTTTAATTTAAATGCCCTTGGAGTCTGCTGGGGAAGAGAATAATACTGTCAGTCAGTATGACATGCAGATGAGTGCCGTCGATCTTAGAATCACCGCACACTTCACTCATTTGGGCAGTCACGGGGCCAAAACCAGAGTGTGGAGCCACAGTGTGGCGGTGGAGGCAGCAGCAATGGGAGGCCATACAGCACCCTATGACAAAATGGAACCCACCAGCAGTGTGAGGAGACCTGAAAGTGGCACATGGCAGAGTGTGGCGATGGAGACAGCAGCAATGGGAGGCCGTACAGGGACCCATGACACACTCTGGACCTGGCAGCAGCATGAGGAGGCGGTACAGGGGCCCATGACAGATTACGGGCCTGGCAGCAGCATGAGGAGTCGGTACGGGGGCCCATGGCAGATTACGGGCCTGGCAGCAGCAATGGGAGGCCATACAGCACCCTATGACAAAATGGAACCCACCAGCAGTGTGAGGAGACCTGAAAGTGGCACATGGCAGAGTGTGGCGATGGAGACAGCAGCAATGGGAGGCGTACAGGGACCCATGACACACTCTGGACCTGGCAGCAGCATGAGGAGGCGGTACAGGGGCCCATGACAGATTACGGGCCTGGCAGCAGCATGAGGAGGCGGTACGGGGCCCATGGCAGATTAGGGCCTGGCAGCAGCAATGGGAGGCCATACAGCACCCTATGACAAAATGGAACCCACCAGCAGTGTGAGGAGACCTGAAAGTGGCACATGGCAGAGTGTGGCGATGGAGACAGCAGCAATGGGAGGCCGTAAAGGGACCCATGACACACTCTGGACCTGGCAGCAGCATGAGGAGGCGGTACAGGGGCCCATGACAGATTACGGGCCTGGCAGCAGCATGAGGAGTCGGTACGGAGGGCCCATGGCAGATTACGGGCCTGGCAGCAGCAATGGGAGGCCCGTAATCTGCCAGCACCCTATGACAAAATGGAACCCACCAGCAGTGTGAGGAGACCTGAAAGTGGCACATGGCAGAGTGTGGCGATGGAGACAGCAGCAATGGGAGGCCGTACAGGGACCCATGACACACTCTGGACCTGGCAGCAGCATGAGGAGGCGGTACAGGGGCCCATGGACAGATTACGGGCCTGGCAGCAGCATGAGGAGTCGGTACGGGGGCCCATGGCAGATTAGGGGCCTGGCAGCAGCAATGGGAGGCCATACAGCACCCTATGACAAAATGGAACCCACCAGCAGTGTGAGGAGACCTGAAAGTGGCACATGGCAGAGTGTGGCGATGGAGACAGCAGCAATGGGAGGCCGTACAGGGACCCATGACACACTCTGGACCTGGCAGCAGCATGAGGAGGCGGTACAGGGGCCCATGACAGATTACGGGCCTGGCAGCAGCATGAGGAGGCGGTACGGGGGCCCATGGCAGATTACGGGCCTGGCAGCAGCAATGGGAGGCCATACAGCACCCTATGACAAAATGGAACCCACCAGCAGTGTGAGGAGACCTGAAAGTGGCACATGGCAGAGTGTGGCGATGGAGACAGCAGCAATGGGAGGCCGCGTACAGGGACCCATGACACACTCTGGACCTGGCAGCAGCATGAGGAGGCGGTACAGGGGCCCATGACAGATTACGGGCCTGGCAGCAGCATGAGGAGGTCGGTACGGAGGCCCATGGCAGATTACGGGCCTGGCAGCAGCAATGGGAGGCCCGTAATCTGCCAGCACCCTATGACAAAATGGAACCCACCAGCAGTGTGAGGAGACCTGAAAGTGGCACATGGCAGAGTGTGGCGATGGAGACAGCAGCAATGGGAGGCCGTACAGGGACCCATGACACACTCTGGACCTGGCAGCAGCATGAGGAGGCGGTACAGGGGCCCATGACAGATTACGGGCCTGGCAGCAGCATGAGAGAGGCGGTAACGGGAGCCCCAGATTAGGGGCCTGGCAGCAGCAATGGGCACAGCAATAAGGGCCCAGCCAGCACCCTATGACAAAATGGAACCCACCAGCAGTGTGAGGAGACCTGAAAGTGGCACATGGCAGAGTGTGGCGATGGAGACAGCAGCAATGGGAGGCCGTACCAGGACCCATGACACACTCTGGACCTGGCAGCAGCATGAGGAGGCGGTACAGGGGCCCATGACAGATTACGGGCCTGGCAGCAGCATGAGGAGGCGGTACGGGGGCCCAGCAGATTAGGGGGCCCCTGGCAGCAGCAATGGGAGGCCAGCACCCTATGACAAAATGGAACCCACCAGCAGTGTGAGGAGACCTGAAAGTGGCACATGGCAGAGTGTGGCGATGGAGACAGCAGCAATGGGAGGCCGTACAGGGACCCATGACACACTCTGGACCTGGCAGCAGCATGAGGAGGCGGTACAGGGGCCCATGGCAGATTACGGGCCTGGCAGCAGCAATGGGAGGCCCGTAATCTGCCAGCACCCTATGACACAAAATGGAACCCACCAGCAGTGTGAGGAGACCTGGAAAGTGGCACATGGCAGAGTGTGGCGATGGAGACAGCAGCAATGGGAGGCCGTACAGGGACCCATGACAGACTCTGGACCTGGCAGCAGCATGAGGAGGCGGTACAGGGGCCCATGGCAGATTACGGGCCTGGCAGCAGCAATGGGAGGCCCGTAATCTGCCAGCACCCTATGACAAAAATGGAACCCACCAGCAGTGTGAGGAGACCTGAAAGTGGCACATGGCAGAGTGTGGCGATGGAGACAGCAGCAATGGGAGGCCGTAAAGGGACCCATGACACACTCTGGACCTGGCAGCAGCATGAGGAGGCGGTACAGGGCCCATGACAGATTACGGGCCTGGCAGCAGCAAGGAGGGAGGGGGGCCGTAGGGGCCTGGCAGCAGCTGGGAGGCCGTACAGGGCACCCATGACAAAATGGAACCCAGGCCAGGGGCAGTGTGAGGAGGCAGCAGCCTGAAAGTGGCACATGGCAGCAGTAGGGGCCTGGCGCAATGGAGAGCATCCCAGACAAAATGGAACCCACCAATGGAGGAGACCGTGGCACACAGAGTGTGGGGACCCATGACACATTACCCAGTGACACACCCTGGCAGCAGCATGAGGAGGCGGTACAGGGGCCCATGGCAGATTACGGGCCTGGCAGCAGCAGCAATGGGAGGCCCGTAATCTGCCAGCACCCTATGACAAAATGGAACCCACCAGCAGTGTGAGGAGACCTGAAAAGTGGCACATGGCAGAGTGTGGCGATGGAGACAGCAGCAATGGGAGGCCGTACAGGGACCCATGACACACTCTGGACCTGGCAGCAGCATGAGGAGGCGGTACAGGGGCCCATGACAGATTACGGGCCTGGCAGCAGCAAGGATGGGATTAGGCCTGGCCGTAATGGGAGGCCGTGCCAGCACCCTATGACATGAGGAAAATGGAACCCACCAGCAGTGTGAGGAGACCCTGAAAGTGGCACATGGCAGAGTGTGGCGATGGAGACAGCCCAGCAGATTAGGGGCCTGGAGCAGCCAATGGGTACAGGGACCCATGACCACACTCTGGACCTGGCAGCAGCATGAGGAGGGTACAGGGGCCCATGGATTACGGGGCAGCCATGAGGAGTAGGTGGCCCAGATTACGGGCCTGGCAGCAGCAATGGGAGGCCCGTAATCTGCCAGCACCCTATGACAAAATGGAACCCACCAGCAGTGTGAGGAGACCTGAAAGTGGCACATGGCAGAGTGTGGCGATGGAGACAGCAGCAATGGGAGGCCGTACCCACAGCAGGGACCCATGACACACTCTGGACCTGGCAGCAGCATGAGGAGGCGGTACAGGGGCCCATGGCAGAGTGGCGAAGCAATGGGAGGCCCGTATCTGCCAGCTTAAATTGAAGGCCATACAGACCTGGGCCTGGCCAGTTAAAAATAATAACATGTTTGAAGGGGGCATGATTCATGTTTGGGGCGGATTTAGTCAGTTGTGTCAGGAACTGGTGGTTTGAAATCCAGACTAATCCACGCCTGATTCATTTTCACAAACGTGAGTCTCTCCACACTTTGGGTGGACAGTCGTGTCCTCCGCGGAGTTTTACAATACCTCCTGCCGCACTAAACACGCGCTCCGATGCCACGCTACTGGCCGGGCATGACAGCCTTTCAAGGGCAAATTCAGCTAGTTGGGGCCAAAGGTCAAGTTTCGTTGCCCAGTAGTCAAGGGGATTGTCTACCTCGGTTGGCAGGGTGCTGTCCAAGTAGGCCCAAGCCTGTTGTTTGAGGTCCTGCTCCAGGTCCCACCTGATGCTGCTGCTGCTGCGGCTGGTTAGTAGTTTCCTCACTGCGCTGGTGAAGAAAGCTACTCACATCATCGACTGCAGACTGAGGCAGCCGCTGCTGGTGGAGCTGCCACTGCTCCTACCCCCCACCCCACCCTCCCCTGCTGCCATGGCAGCGGAACGCGAGCGCACAGGGCCCACAGTGTCTGAGGATGGACGTTGGCGCAGAAAGGCAGAGACCAACTGACTACATAGGTGGTTTTTATATAGTACGTTATTTTGGCCTCCCTCTCAGCAGGTGTGAAAAAGGCCACCATTTTGAACGGTAGCGAGGGTCCAACAAGGTGGACAGCCAAAAGTCATCCCTCTGTCTGATGGTTATTATTCGGCTGTCGCTACGCAAGCAACCGAGCATGCTATGGGCCATTTGTGCCAAGGAATGCGAGGGACTCCCTGCCTCCATCTCCACAGCATACTGCCACGGTGCGTCTGGGTCCTCTGTCTCCTCCTCCTCCTCTACCAGATGCTCCTGCTCCTCCACTCCTGTCCGCTGAGTGGAAAAACCACCCATTTCACTCAATAATTCCTGAGCACCAATGTCCTCCTCTACCTCCTCCTCTTCTTCCTGTCCTGCCCCCACAGGGGTCATGTGGCGTTGAGATCTGTGCGCCACGTCTACCGCACCCTGACCAGCCATTGTTAACAGCATTTGTTCCAGGACGTGCAACAGAGGAATGACGTCGTTCATCCCATAGTCCTGCCGACTCACGAATAGCGTGGCCTCCTCAAAGGGCCTGAGCAAGCGGCAGGTGTCACGCATGAGCTGCCAATGGCTGACATCTAAGTTACACAGGGGAGTACCTTTATCCGCTTGTAACATCAGGAAATCGGTGATGGCCTTTCGCTGTTTCGTAAAGGCGGTCTAACATGTGTAGGGTTGAATTCCACCTTGTTGCAACGTCGCAGATCAGGCGATGCTGTGGAATTCCGTTCTGCCGCTGCAGGCTCAAGGAGGGTGTGCTTTGCGGTGTAGGAATGGCTGAAATGCATGCAAAGTTTACGTGACATTTTAAAGGATGTCTTGCAGTGGGATGGTGGATTTTTAGGAACTGCTTGACAACCAGATTGAACACGTGAGCCATGCATGGCGCATGGCACAACCTTCCTTGACGCAGAGCAGACACCATGTTCTTTCCGTTGTCGGTCAACATGGTTCCGATTTTCAGTTTGCGCGGAGACAAGCCATCTGTCGATTTCTCTGTTCATTACACTCAGAAGTTCCTCCCCTGTGTGACTACGTTCGCCAAGGCATACCAGGTGCAGCACAGCGTGACACCGTTGCGCCCTGCACATGTGATATGCCGGTCGGGTAATGGGACTTGGCACGGGGGTGGCGGCTGAGGACACGGCGGAAGAAGAGGTGGTAGTAGAGGCGGACATCTTTGCTGGACCAAGGACGTGCAAACGTGGAGGCAAAAGCGGCGTGACCTGTCCAAGTTGTCCCAAGTTGCTGGTGCGGCTGTGCCGGCACCACGTTCACCCAGTGGGCCGTAAATGACATGTACTGTCCCTGACCGTAGTTACAGCTCCACACGTCGGCGCTGCCGTGCACTTTGGCAGAGACCGACATGCTCAAAGACTGGCCCACCATCTCTTCTACATGTGAATGCAGGGCTGGCACTGCCTTTTTGGCGAAGAAATGCCGGCTTGGCACTCTCCACCGCGCGGCGCGGCACAAGCCATCATTTCTCGGAAAGGTGCTGAGTCCACCACTTGGAAAGGGAGGGACTGCAGCACCAGCAACTTGGACAGGAGGACGTTCAGCTTCTGCACCGTCGGGTGCGTGCTCGCAAACTGTTGTCTCTTGGAAACGGATTCCAAGAAAGACTGCTGATGGAATCCGTGAAGAGGAGTAGCAGGAGAAGGAGCATCTGAACGAGCGGAAGATGCCAACGAGCGACAACTCCCCTCAGCAGAGGTTTTGGAGCCTTGACTGGCTGATAGAGGGCGATTGACGTCAGGTGACGGAGCAAGTAACGGAGCGGGTGATGGAGCGGGGGCTGGGGCAGGCAGAACCGCCGTATCTTTATCACGGTTTTTCCCAGGTCCACCGAATGGCGACGCTGCATATGCTGACGCAACGCTGTAGTCCCAACATGGGTCCCCTGGCCACGCTTGACTTTCTGGCCACATAGTCGACATACGGCTACGTTTACTTCCTCTTGATGGCTTGACGAAAAATTGCCACACTGCCGAGTAGGAAACTTTGCCCCCGCTACTCCTCACTGGCTGACTGCTACTTCCTCCATGCACACCGGCACCACTACTGGCCGTGGTGGTAGGCTGCAGTGGAGCTGGTGCTCTACTCCATGGCCGTTTGCCTCCACTGACACTGCTGCGACCCTGCTGCCTCCTGGGCAACCCCACCGACTGTTTTGCTCGCTGCCAAGCTGGCACCCTCTTCTCCAGATGATGCGGAAGCAATAGCCTGATGACGACGAGGCTGCCAAGTGCGATCAGCCTCATCATCATCAATTAGGGTCTCCGCCTCACTACTAGCCTCCTCGGCTGCGTGTGGGTCAGGAGACAGACCTGTCCTCTCTCTAGACCGGCTACCGAGCCACTCTCCTCGCCAGTACTTCTCTTGCCTGGCTGCTGAAGAGGCGGATGTCTCCCCCCGTTCCTGACCGCCCTCTGTTAGCTCTTCCTCACTGTACAGTGGGGCTGAGCCCACAGCATGCGATACTTCGCTTGGTGAGGGAACACCAAAGGACAGGGGCAGGTAGAGGACACGTGATTTCAGTGGGCTTGCTCCCGGGCCATGCCAACTAACGGTTCTGTCTGACGTACACACCGACCGTTGGCTGTAGGTGTCAGAGGTGACCTGGGAAGAGGAAGACGACCGAGCCAACCAATCGATGACGGCAGGGTTGTCGGTGGAGACACGACCGCTGGATGACACCAGGAGCACTGGCCTCTGGCTGCGACAAGTGCTGCCTCGACCCCTTCCTCTGCTGCCCACGTCTGCTCGCTCCTGAAACATTGCCTCCTCTGCCACTCCTCTGCGTGTTGTCTGACATACTCTTTAATTCAACAATTCTGTGTCCCTGAGTAACAATTCTGTGTCTGTCCCTGAGTAACGATTCTGTGTCCCTGAGTAACAATTCTGTGTCCCTGAGTAACAATTCTGTGTCCCTCAGTAACGATTCTGTGTCCCTCAGTAACGATTCTGTGTCCCCTGAGTAACAATTCTGTGTCCCTGAGTAACAATTCTGTGTCCCTGAGTAACAATTCTGTGTCCCTGAGTAACAATTCTGTGTCTGTCCCTGAGTAACAATTCTGTGTCCCTCAGTAACAATTCTGTGTCCCTCAGTAACAATTCTGTGTCCCTGAGTAACGATTCTGTGTCTGTCCCTGAGTAACAATTCTGTGTCCCTGAGTAACAATTCTGTGTCCCTGAGTAACAATTCTGTGTCCCTGAGTAACGATTCTGTGTCCTTCAGTAACAATTCTGTGTCCCTCAGTAACAATTCTGTGTCCCTGAGTAACAATTCTGTGTCCCTGAGTAACAATTCTGTGTCTGTCCCTGAGTAACAATTCTGTGTCCCTGAGTAACGATTCTGTGTCCTTCAGTAAAACAATTCTGTGTCCCCCTCAGTAACAATTCTGTGTCCCTGAGTAACAATTCTGTGTCCCTGAGTAACAATTCTGTGTCCCTGAGTAACAATTCTGTGTCTGTCCCTGATGTTAACGATTCTGTGTCCCTGAGTAACGATTCTGTGTCCCTGAGTAACAAGTCTGTGTCCCTGAGTAACGATTGTGTGTCCCTAAAGTCTCTGTGGCCCTAACTCTGTCCCTCAATACAGACAGGTCTGTCTCTCTTGAATGACCGGAGGCGAATGGAGAATTCTAAGATGGCCGCGATTTATAGCTCCACCATTACACAGTGCTGGCTGGCTGGCTGCTGATTGGCTAATGCGATCACATGTCATGAATGAATGCATTATGGGTCAGCGCGCCTTGTCTGCGCGCCTTTCCAGAGATCCCCGCTCCGTCGCCACACATGTCGCCGCCATTTTTGGGAAAATTCGATTCGCGCATCCGAAGTTGGCTAATCTTCGGATTCGTCGCGAATCGAATATTTCCCAATATTCGAAACGAATTCCACTTCGCCATGTTCGATCCGCTCATCTCTAGTGATAGTATAAGATCAGAGGGAATCGTGACCAAAAGAATCTCAGACTTCCCATAGTTAATACTAAAATTAGAGAGAGAACCATAAGTGTGAAGCCCCGACATCAAAACTGGCAGAGTGGTAAGTGGCTGGGATATGTAAAACAGAATATTGTCAGCATGAGCAGAAAGTTTATGGACTCCAGACCCAACAAGTACCCCTATGATGTCATCATTATGCTAACTTTTCCTTGGGAGTGGTCCCAACACCAGAGCAAACAGGAGAGGGGATAAAGGGCATCCCTGCCTGGTGCCATTGTGTATAACTCAGCTGGTCAGAGAAAGTCCTGTTCACTTTAGCTTCTGGTTCAGTGTAGAGGGCCGAGATCCATCTCATCATTTTTTCTGCCCAAGTCCCCGTTTAAGCAGGAA
>CATNWA010005402.1:0-15768 GCA_951230385.1 Staurois parvus
GTTGCAGCCAGTCTCCTCAGCTCTGTCACATATCTGTCCACACTGTCCCCAATCTCCTGATTCCTTGAGAAGAACTTGTATCTCTCCACCGTCTCATTATTTTTTTTTTGGGGTCACAGTGCTTATCAAATGCTTGCAGTATGTCTGTCAGTGCCATGCTGTCTGTGAGCAGGGTCTCGGCTAGTTCTCTGCCTTTTTCCCCAATCAAGTAATAAAACAGCTTTACTTCCCTCTGCTCATCTCTGGGTGCCACTGTCAGGTCCACATACAGAGTAAACTCTTTCCTTCCAGTGTCTCCATGTCTGTGAGAGATTGGAAGAAGTGACATCCAGTCTCTGAGGGGGTTTCAGGCCACTCTCCATAGTGCAGTCTGATAGGGACTCTGTACTTACAGTTGCTGATTCTCTGTACAGTTCCAGTGTCACACAATCTGTATTTGTAGACAGAAGACTTGCTATTCAGAGGTTCAGTGCCCAGCTGCCACCATGTTCTGTTAGTGGATCCTGCTCAGATGCTCACACACTGTAGTTAACAGGAGACATTTTATTAGGTGCTTCTAGCTGCCATTATACATGTGTCTGCCCTAGAACTACAACCAAAGAGAGACAATAACACAGTTGTACCAGTATCTAAGTAGTGAGACCCCTAGAGGCCATACACAGCATATAACATATTGCTACAATGCTCCACCAGCCAAACTTAACAAGTTTGCAACTTTCATAGATATCCATAAGTTCACGAGAAAATTATCCCTAAAAAGACACTTTCTGACTAACCCTGTTACTAGGGAAATCAATAATACTTTCCCTAATAGTATCAAGAATTCCAATCTGAAGAATGCCTCACTGTATAATCCCCCGGCACACTCCCATATTACCATTTTTAAAAAGTATGGTTCTTAACCACTTCCCGACTGGCCGTTGCATATAAACGGCCGGATGGTGGCAGTGCAGGGTCGGGTGGTCGTCTATAAATGGCCTCCCCGCACTCTGCTTGGGAGCGCGCAGCACCGCAATCCAGTGCGCGCTGTGTCCTCCGGACACAGTGAAACACCGATCGTCGGACGGGACCTCTGTACGAGGTCCCGATCATGTGATCACTGATTGGCCAATCAGTGATCACATGCAAAGTAGTAAGCAAGATGTCACTTGTGACATCATTGCTTACTACGTGTGAAATCTGTGAATGATCACAGAGGTCACATGGTACAAGGCTATTCACAACAGCCTTGTACCATGTGACAAGCTGTGACCAATCACAGCTCACTCAGTACTTCTCAATGAATGCACACATAGAGAAAGAGAAATGATTGCTTTTACATCCTATATGGGTGTAAAAGAAATCAGTGTAAAAAAAACAAAAAACAAATCATCACCCCCCACAAGTAGTACAGTGTCACCATGGTGACACTGTACTGCTAGGGTGACAGTATGTAAAAAAAATAAATAAATAAAAAATAATAATATAAAAAAATAAAATAAAAATGTAAAAAAAAATGTTTAAAAATTATAATTTTTGGTTATAAACTAATTTGGATTTTTTTTTTTTTTACTAAAAAGATAATGGAATACATTTTGGCAAAGATTTATGATGAAATATTATTTATTTGCAAAATTTAACAAAAAAACACTTTTTTTTCAAAATTTTTGGACATTTTCATTTACATAGCAAAAAAAAATAAAAATCCCAGCGGTGATTAAATACCACCAAAATAAAGCTTTATCTGTGTCAAAAAAAATGGTAAAAAATTCATTTGGGTACAGTGTTGCATGACCGCGCAATTTTCATTCAAAGTGTGATAGAGCTGAAAGCTGAAAATTGCCCTGGTCAGGAAGGGGGTAAAAGTGTCCGGTCTGGAAGTGGTTAAAGATCTACAGAAAATGAAAATTAGAAAGCCCACTAACAGGTATCATGATCAAAAACGTATTGACTAATTAACTAAGCACCTATTGGAAGATAAAGAATTGGTGGTCCGTCCTGCTGACAAAGGAGGCGGTGTAGTCATTATGAACAAAAACTATTACATTTCCCAGGTACAAGTTATCTTAAACAACCTATATACCTATATGGAACTACCGAACAACCCACTTATCCCTTATAAAAGATTATTAAAGGCACTCATTAAAAAAGGTTTTTGATGAAGGTATTTTAAACATTAAAGAGAAAAACTACCTGTGCCCTATAGTCCCCAAGCTTCCAGTCTTATATTGTTTACCAAAAGTGCATAAGGATCCTGTCAAACCCCCGGGGTGCCCAATAGTCAGCGGTATTGATTCTCTCTGCTCCCGTGTAGGGGAGTATATAGATTATTTCCTCCAGCCCCTAGTTGGCAGCACACCATCTTATCTAAAGGATACCAAACAAGCTCTAAGAGATATTAAGAACATTACACTTAGCAACCCCACATATCTTGTAACAGCGGATGTAGAAGCTTTATATAGTAACATTAAACACGCTGATGGCCACACAGCTGTTGAGTTTTATTTAGATACTGCCGATGACATCCCTCTAATATAAAAGCACTTTATTTTAGAGTTACTTGGTTTTTCCATGAGTCATAACTACTTTTGGTTCGACAACAAATATTATTTGCAAATGACCGGAGTTAGTTGCTATGGGTGCGAATTTCGCACCCAGTCTAGCCAACCTATTTATGGCAAGATGGGAGGAAGACTTGATTTATTCTCGTGATTGGCCCCAATTAATTTCTACCGCAGATACATAGATGACATCTTGCTATTATGGGAAGGAGATGAGTTTACATTAATTAATTTTTTTACTACTCTATATAATTCATTAAACATCAAGTTATCTTTTCAGTATGATTATTTCTCTATTAATTTTTTAGATGTTACGCTTTTTTAACACTGGCAACACTATTTCTACAAAGAGTTATTTTAAACCCACGGATAGGAATAGTTTCATTCCCAAAGACAGCTGCCATTTACCTAGATGGCTAGCTAATATACCTAGGGGACAATTTTTACGTATTATACATAGGAACTGTACAAATCAAGAAGATTTTATCACACAATCCAACATTCTCAAAAATAGATTCATTGAGAAAGGATACAATGCTATCTCATTAGAAAGTGAAATTAATTAAATTATTATTATGGATAGGAATGACCTTTTAACCATCAAACCAAAGGTCCAAGTGGAAAGAGTTTGTCCTTTCGTCACAAATTTTTTGACACAATATAAGGACATTGCCAAAATTGGACCATCCTCAAAAGCGACCCAGTTTTATGTAACACGTTACCGGATTTGCCAGAAATCACCTATCGCAGAGCACCAACACTTAGGAACAAGCTGGCACCTAATATAATTGTAACCCTCCCAAACAACAAACCAAGTTTTTTCTTTAACCGCAATGGCTTCTACCCCTGTAATAGATGCATGTTATGCGTTTATAATGGTATACACAAAAATACTGTAAAATTGTTTTAGATCGAACAGGTACAACTTTCGATATCGAAAATACCATTACATGCAACACTACACATGTGGTCTACCTCTTAGAGTGCTCCTGCGGGAGGCAATACGTTGGGAGAACGACTCGAAGGCTAAGAGACAGATTGCGCGAACACTTGAAGAACATCACAAAGGGGTTTAAAGAACACTCTGTATCTATGCATTTCAGACAACATCACCATAGAAACCCCACTGTCTGAAATTTACAGGAATTGATGTTATTAAAAAACACAATGGAGAGGTACATATAGTAAAAGAGCTGTATCAAAGCTCGAAACTAAATGGATATATTTATTACAAACGCTGTCACCCTCTGGCCTGAATATCGATCTTGATATTAATTGCTTCATAGACACCAGTATAATAACATCATACAATTTCACATTCCTAATATGGGTACATTTTTTCTGTCTTTCACACTGATGATGGTTTTTATAGTCATTATTATCCATTTTACTTTAAGATGGAGAGTATTTTATACTCTTATACTTTTATGATCCATCCCCAGCTTTAACAGCTTTTATTTATTATTATTTACCACAGTATATCTATATTTATTTATGTTGCTATTTTACACCTATTGGGCATTACAGGCCTCTTTGTTGTTGTTTTTTAGCGATGTTTATTATCATGGTGTAGGACATTATTTTCATGTATGTATACATATTTTTTATATATGTTTTATCATTACGGTGTGGAACATTACTTTTATAATTTTTATTATATATGTTTTTTATACTGTTTTTAATTTATCACTATTTTAGTTAATATGAGGTATTTATTTCTTTGATTGATAGATTATATTTGTTTAATCATATATAGTGACAGAGGACATGCTATATACAGAAACAATGGTTTTAAAAGGAGAGAATTTTTTCCCTACTATTTACTCCACATCTGGCCACCAGGTGGTGATATTGCTGCGGCCCCTACCATATCTCTGCACTGAGATTGACACCTTGGTATAATCCACCAATAACGGCTCTGGAGTTATATAAGACTCATTTGGACCACTTCATATGGAATCGCAAGATGTCTATATGCCCCGTCAAATCATTTGCCACCTATTACTCTTCCCCTGCGCTCTGTGCACATCCTTCGGCACTTAATGCTGTCCCAATCCACAGCAAAATGGCCGACGGAGGTCTCACTGCGCATGCGCGACTTGTATTTGTTCTCTAGGCATTCATAGCCAAAAACATGGCCGCCGCACACGCTAGTGCGCATGCGCGTGAAGCCCACGATGACGCGGAATTACCGAAGGGCTCATTTGCGCCCCTAGCCTATTTAAACAAGCATATGGAACAGGGTTCTCTCCCTTTGAAAATGTGTTGTTACACGAAACGCGTTAGCAAGATACCCTTTCTCATGGAACACTAACCACATGACCTACTGTCTACCTCAGATGTAAGTGCTGGTTCTTCTTTTTTACCTGTACCTTGATGTTACTCCTTTGTGATCATTAAACATACTACACTATTGGAGTTCTTTCTCTCTGGGCTCATTCTTTTGGCACTGAGAGTCCTTATCCTGAAGGAACCTTTCTGGATTCTCATCTGAATGCATGATCCCCCTGATGGCTGGAAATTGCACTGCTGGACGCAGTTAATCTAAGATGTGGAAACCTGCTCTGGATAGATGACAGCTGGTGAAGCACCCCCACCTGATGACCACATCCGCATGCAGAGTTCCCACCCCCAGAGTACCAAGGAGTAGGTCTTATATACTCCAACGCACATTAATCTGTGCTATCTGGTTAGTGCATAGTATGCTCATTGTTTCCAGCCACAGCAGTCACGAAAGTTAATCGTTGCGCATTGTGTCACCACAGTCACATTACTTCGCATGAACTATATCCAATACGCTTTGTTACTGTGAGATACCATTTGTGTACTGTTAATACTATATAGCGCTGCATCTGTACTATTATTCTTAATATATGTGTAAAGCACTGCATAAATTGACAGCACTGTAAGAGTACCTAAAATAAATAAATTATTGCACTTTTTGGATTTTACATGCATTGATGATTGATAACATGCATTTAGAGCACCGCACTATTATTTTAACATATTTCTATTCTGGAACTGTTGCCAATACCCTGAGTGCTAGCTGCTACCTTCTATACCTAGATTTATATTGATCTTGTGTAATACCATTTTAGTAGTCTATATAATTTGACCAGCGCTCGCTTTATCATTATTTTTAAACAATATAACTATTCTACATTGCAGCTCAAATTCTGTCTCCTACAGTGGCTTAGTGGTTAGAACTCAGAACTTACAACACATGGGTCATGAGTTTATAATCCCAGTCATGGCTGCATCTCAGTTTGCATGCTTTCTCTGCACAGGTGTGTTTCTACCAACACTCCAAAGACATACTGTTAGGTTAATTGGGCCTAGTCTTCTTCTTCCCGATTTTTTTTTTTCGGCCGATTTTCGACCCATCTATGGCCTGCATTAGATTGTAAGCTCCTTGACATTTGTGAATGCCCAAAATATGGAGATCAATTTCCAGGGTTCTGTCAGTGCCAGGAATATAGATCAATTAATTAAGATTTTGGCTACTGACTAGAAAGTGGAAAGGGAATGAATCTTACCTTGTCTTCTGACAAGTTTGAATTTTTCAATTTTCCTTCTGTTTATATTTCATTACAACTTTATTTTCTCTAAGGCTGCGTTCACACTAGCTTGTCAGCAGTCATCAGACAGGCATTTGGGAAGCAGTTTTTACGCTTCTCAAACGCTATGAAAATTCTGCACATGGCAGCACACAGTGCTGTTCACACTGAAGCTTTAGCATTGCATCAAGGCAAAACTGGCGTCTCATGTCGAGTCAGGAGGAGTTGAAGCCTCGCATTCAAGTCTATGGTGCCGCTCCTCAAATGCCTGGCAGACATTTGCAATGCAGTTTCGAGGCATTTTCGGAGCATTAATACCATTTAACTTCATTACAGGCATTTGTGGTGCAGTTTTAACGCTTGGTAAATGCTTATCATGTGAACTAGCACTTAGGACTTGTTCACACCATTTTGTGGTGCAGAAACGCATGCAAGAGCACGCATTGTCCAGCACAGCAATGAAATGCAATGCCCTCTGCAGATATGCGCAGGTACCATGATGAAAACTTAATTGCACCTCCACATGTCTAGTAAAAACAGAGGCATTCACAGCCACCAAAACGCATGGCACCACACTACTGTGCGGTTAGGTGCAACACACTTTTACAATAACATGCCTGCAGTATTTTTGCATGTTCCCACACGTTAGGCAGCCCATTGAAATTAATGAGCTGAGGAAAAAAAAGTAAAAAATGTACATTCACACAGGTCCTCTGGCCTGTACAGCATGAATGAGGGGGTTGTTCATGAGGTTGGAGCCACCTGTTACACTATGTGGACACAGCAGCTGTATGAACACAGGTTTTAATCTGACAGGTGTGAAGGCGTGGGGAAGTGGCCCTGAATGCTCACTGTCTGTGTTCAGGGCTGTACACCTGCACCCATATGCTTGTCAAATTATGACCTGCAGCATTTCCATAGCGTAACATAGATTGCCTGCAAACAGCGACAGCCACAAAAACAAACCCCTGATTCCCACTCTACAGGCCACAGCACCCATGAGCCCCAAAACCTCAATTACACACACAGCTTTATTTATGAACTCAGTACAGTTTTATCATTTAGATTTCACAGGAATATGGTTGGGATTATGTCCATTAATAATGTTTTTAGTGTATTTTTACCATAAATATAATTTGGATATTTTCTCTGGCGATCAGGGGGGGGGCTGTCAGGTATGCTGTACGGGGCCCCGTGATATCTAACAGTGGCCCTGGGTGTATGCTTGTGTCTGTGCCACCTGTATAGTTAGGAAGAACCTTGAACCTCTGCTATGTACCTCAATGGATCTAGAAATTGGACATGTTTTTAACTGAAAATACAATTATTAGTAATGTTTCCCCTGCAAATGAAGATCAGCTCCTTGGTGGAGAACAGCAATCTCGCCATGTCCAGATGTGGTCTGGAATTCCACAAAAGAACAATTCACAAAACTAAAAAATAGACTTGCAAGTTACCACTAAACTCTCCTAACTACACTCCCATCCACTAACACTCCCCACTACCACTTCAGGGTGTGTGCAAACATCCTTCCGCAAACATCATGGCGTATTTCTGGTATGACAGCTGCTCTAGCGCCTCCTCCAACAGCTGTCTTGGTGTTTATTTGTGCACCATAGCAATTTTTACATGTGGCTCCATTGTGTATATGACATTTGCAAATATGTTTGCAGTTCTATTGTGGATTTGGCATTGGTGACTGTATGCTTGCAGCTACATTGGCATTGGCGAATATATATTTGCCAGTAAAGGCCCAAAGTCAACATAAATTGGGGGCCCAATTTATTACTGTTAAGAGGATTGTAGAAAAAGAATAGCTAGCTGGACATTGAACACAACCTATTCATTGGTACATAACATGGTCTTGTGGTGCAATAGGGGGCTTTTGGTTTGTTATTTTGGACATACTTGCATATGTGCACTCTAACAAGGAAGATTTGGGAATATTATATAGCTAGGAAAAATAAGTGTTAGGGGTGCTAGTACATTTCAGATACTTATATAGCGCTGTCAATTTACGCTGCGCTTTACATATAGATGTGGTAAATTCACATCTGTCCCTAACCTTCAAGGGGCGTACTAAAGGCCCTAACTTACATTCATACATATACTAGGGCCAGTTTTGACAGGATCCAATTAACCTACCAGCATGTCTTTAGAGTGTGGGAGGAAAACCGAGAGTACCCGGAGGAAACACAGGCACAGGGAGAACATGCAAACTCCAGGCAGAAGGTGCCGTGGCTGGGATTCAAACCAACAACCCTAGTACTACCAGGTGGAAGTGCTAACCATTTAGCCACTGTGCAACATTCAACTAGAAAATGAAATAATCCCCCCAAAAAATACATAGTACAAATGTTTATTGATCAAATACACATTCCACATTTATTTGGACACAGCAACAAAAAGCTACAATATCTTGGTGAAAGAAAAAAAAAACCCACAGGATTGATGTTGCTAAAATAGAACAGTCCTGCTCATAATAGCTTACAATCTAAAAGATTATACTTCTAATGAACTGTGCTTTCACAGGTTACAGCAGGAAACAAACAGTTAATATGAATCACTTGGGCTTATTCACAAGACAAGCTGCAGATCGAAATATCAATATAAAAATACATACGTGCCAAAATAACACCTCCCACTTCCCCAAATCCCCCACACACACATTTCTCACCATGTTTGTCTCAAAACTGCATTTCATTCTAAATAAAGCAAATTTGGAAGAGCAGAGCAATGGACATGTGTTAGGATTACAATGCAAAGATAATAAACACACAATCATTGTACAATAACACACAAAAACACCTTAGAAGGAAGAACATGCAAAACATTTACAGCCCACATCAAAACACAGCGTGAGTGTGGCCTGGGGCACTTCACCACAATATCTCTTCCTCCCCAAACCACCACAGACAAGGACTTGCAGAAATAATGTGCCTATACAAGGCAAAAAATCACCACTACTGGGTCTCTTTATATAAGGTAGGCCACACCCACCACTGTCATTCATTTGGTCAGAGAAAGTGTTTGCACCTGATTAATTCTCTTCCCACCTGTGTTAACCCTTGGTATTCAGGCCCCACAAATCAGAGTCAGAAAGAAAGCCACAGTGAAGTGTACCTGTGCAGCATACAACAGAACATTGAACAGGGATGTGAAAGGGAACCCTATTGGCAATATTTCTTGATCCTATGGGCACAATTCACTCCAGATTATCACATGAGTTAAGGCAGTCACATGACCACATCTCGCATGCAATACTGAAAATGCCAATTCACTTTTGCTAGTATGCGGCATTTTCCATAAATCGGAAAAACACTCAGGAAATCAAACATAAAAAGCCCTTACACCCCGGTCACATCAAAGCCGATTTAGAAATTGTGCGACGTACAGTGAAGATGCTGATTTCCTTACAATTTGCAAGACATCTGACACAGATATCTATGCAAATCGTCACAAAAGTAGTACATGTACTACTTTAGAAATCAGTGTCGGAAACGCACCCATGTGACTGCTCTAATAGCAGACAATAGGGTGCGACTGGGCATACGATTTGCAAGTCGCATGTCATGCAAATCGCGTGCCAAGTCGCATCCAGGGTGCACAATTTCAGGTGCGATTTGGGAATTCAAATTGTACCTGATATCGGATCTAATGAATGTGGACTCGCAGGCAAAACCACGTTTTAAAACGTGTGTTTTGTAAACAAATAGGGGGCGCGCGCCGCCGCCCTATCTGTCCCGCCGATCACCGCCGCAGATGTGAGTCACCGGGTCACAGCTGGTCCTTAGCGGCTATGTCCCGGCGATCGGCGGCAAACAGTGACAGACAGCACAGCTGCAGTAGCTGTCTGTCACTTTTCTGTCAGCTCGAGGATGAGCTGATCAAGAAAGAACAGTATTTTCACTTTCTCGATCAGCCTTGTCCCGTCCAGTACACACCCCCGCCCCCTAGTAAAACACTCCCCTCACTCCTATAACCCTTCCCTGCAAAATAAAGTTAACCCCTTCCTCCCTATTGCCATTAGTACAGTGTTAGTTTTTTTTTTTTTGCACTGATCACTGTATTAGTGTTTTTGGGGATGTCAGTGACCCCAAGTCAGTACCCCCCCAATGTCAGAATGTCCGCAGTCCTGCCATAAGTCGCTGGTCGCTGCCATAAGTCCATGATTGCCGCCATAATTCGCTGATCGCCGCCATTATTAGTATAAAAAAAAACTAAAAATCCCAGTATCTTTCCCGCCATTTGTAAACGCTATAACTTTCACGTAAACCAATTAATTTACACGTATTGGCGTCTAGTTCTTTACTGTGTTGATTTGCTTTAAAAAAAACTATTTTTAACACATTTTTAATTTTTTTGGAAATGGCAGATATTGTTTAAAGTGAAGTCCTGATTTTTGGCAAAGCAAATTTCAAAGTGAACATGTCTCTGCAGTGATTTTTCATGGTGTTAGACGTGCCTCTTAGCAAGTCTGCTTTGTGAGTCTGATTCCTGGGTGTGTGTCTCGTTAGTAAATTCGATTGGGCGTCTACTTGTTGACGCTGCTCAATAGTAAATCTCTTAGCGGGGTAAAAGTAGATAGTCGCTCATAAAAATTAGACGTTCGCCCACGGAAATGCGCCCAGGCACAATAGTAAATCAGGGCCAATGAGTCTATGCCACTGACTATAGGCCTGTCAGGAGGCTTCACTGGGTCTTTGTGTACTTTTGGCAAAATATAGAATACCGGCAGCCTTGGTGCTTTGGGGCACAGATATTCCTTTTTCTTTTTTGTTAATAATTTTCATCTCATAGCCCGATTTAATAATGGTCTTAAGTGTCCACTTGTATTCGAACACAGGATTCTTAGATAATAATTGATAAGTGGAGGTGTCACCTAAGATATTATAAACTTCATGAATGTAATCCTTTTTGTTTAACACAACCACATCACCTTCTTTGTCAGCTGGTCTGACTACAAGGTCTTTATTGTTTAAGAGTGATTTAATGGCTTTGTCAGGACTTGTTCCTTAAATTACAAATCGGAGACATCACCAACCACTATTCACATTTAAGCAATGCATCCACATTCAACCCTCCTTCACAAGCCAATTCTGCTGTGGGGCTATTTAAGGAACAAGTCCTGAAGGACCTTAAAAAGCTTCCCATTAAGAAAACTTATAAGGATCCTAATACCGACAAAGCCATTAACCACTTGCCCTCCTGAGGATTTACCCCCCTTCCTGACCAGGCCTCTTTTTGCTACTCGGCGCTACACTAATTCAACTAATAATTGCGCAGTCATGCAATGCTGCACCCAAACTAAATTTATGTCCTTTTTTTCACACAAATGGAGCTTTCTTTCGGTGGTATTTGATCACCTGTGTGCTTTTTATTTTCATGCTATAAACAAAAAAAGACCGAAAATATTGAAGAAAAAGGATATTTTTTACTTTCAGCTCTAAAAAATATATAGTAAACTCAAAGTTAGTTATAAATTTAGGCCAAAATGTATTCTGCTATATGTTTTTTGGTAAAAAAAAATCCCAATAAGTGTATATTGATTGCTTTGTGGGAAAGTTATAGCGTCTACAAACTATGGTATAGATACTGCAATTTACGCCATTTTTTTTGCTATACAGCGCTGCACTAGTTTAACGGACAATTGCGTGGTCATGCAATATGGTACATAAATGAAAATTTATGTCCTTTTTTTCACACAAATAGAGCTTTCTTTTGGTGGTATTTGATCACCTGTGCACTTTTTATTGTTGGCGCTATAAAGAGAAAAATTTTGAAGAAAAAAAAATTTTTGGAAAAAACAATATTTTCTCATTTCGGTCATAAAAAATATCCAAAAAAACTAAAATTTCGTCATAAATTTAGGCCAAAATGTATTCTGCTACGTTTTTTTGGTTAAAAAAATCCCAGTAAGTGTATATTTATTGCTTTGTGTTAAAGTTATAGCGTCTACAAAACTATGGTATAGATAATGGAATTTACACAGCTTTTACTTTCTGACTGCCCATCACATTTCTTGAGGTGCTAAAATACCAGGATAGTACAAACACCCTCAAATGACCCCTTTTCGGAAAGTAGATACCCTAAGCTATCTGCTGAGAGGCATATTGAGTCCATGGAAGATTTATTTTTTTTCCACAAGTTTCTGAAAATTGACAAAAACATTTTTTTTTTTGTACACACAAGTTGTCATTTAAATGATTTTTTTTCTCGCACAAACCATGGGTATATGTGGAATACATTCTGCTACTTCTACCGAGTATGGGGATACCACGTGTGTGAGACTTTTTGGGAGCCTAGCCACATACAGGAGCCTGAAATCCAATGACCACTTTGAAAGCCTGAAGGTGCGTAACTTCCTCATTACACTTCCTCACTACCTATCACAGTTTTGGAGGCCCTGACATGCCAGGATAGCACCAAACCCCCCCAAATGACCCCTTTATGGAAAGTAGACACCCCTAGGAATTTAAAAAGAGTCATGGTGAGCATTTTGCAGATCTCATTTTTTCTCACAAGGTTTTGAAATCTAAAAAAAGAACAGAAAAAAAAATGTTTTTTGTTTTTTTTCTTCATTTTCCAAAAACGTGTGGCAACAAATGAGATCTGCAAAATACTTACCATGCTTCTTATCAAATTCCTTGGGGTGTCTACTTTCCAAAAAGGGGTCATTTGGGGGGGGGGGGTTAGGTGCTATCCTGGCATTTCAGGGCCTCTGAAACTGTGATAGGTAGTCAGGAAGTGTAATGAGGAAATAAAGCCCTTTAAAAGCCTGAAGGTGCTTATTGGATTTTGGGGTTCTGTACTTGGCTAGAGTGCCAAAACGTCTCTCACATGTGGTACCCCCATACTCGGTAGAAGTAGCAGAGTGTATTTTGGGGAGTAATTCCACATATACCCATGGCATGTGTGAGCAGTAAATCATTTAAGTGACAATTTTGTGTAAAAAAAAAAAAAAAGAAAATTTTTTGTCATTTTCCAAAAACTTATGGTAAAAAAAAATATTCTTCTATTGATTCAACATGCCTGTCTACTTTCCAAAAAGGAGTCGTTTTGGGGGGTGGGGGCATTCTATTCCCAGCATTAGAAGTTTATGCCAGACATTATTCACTCTTCTAACCACCTGAAGATCAAGCCTTTTCTGACACTTTGACCCTGATTTACTATTGTGCCTGGGCGCATTTCCATGGGTGAACGTCTATTTTTTACGATCGACCGTCTACTTTTACCCCGTTAAGAGATTTACTATTGAGCAGCGTCCATAAGTAGACGCCCAATCGATTTTACAAACAAGACACACACCAGGAATCAGACTCACAAAGCAGACTTGGTAAGAGGTATGTCTAACACCATGAAAAATCACTGCAGAGACATGTTCACTTTGAAATTTGCTTTGCCAAATATCAGGACTTCACTTTAAACAATATCTGCCATTTCCCAAAAAAATTAAAATGTGTTAAAAAGTTTTTTTTTTTAAGCAAATCGACACAGTGAAAAACTAGACGCTCGTGCAGCTTATTTGGCTGATACAAATGCGCATGTGCAGAACACATTTTAGCCGTCCTCTGTGGGCGCTTGCTTTTTAGCCACTGCTCAATAGTAAATCTCAGTGTGGAGTCCTCTGACAGCCGGCACTGGGTCGCGTCTACTGTGTTTAACAAACAGCACTCGGCATATCTTTATGTATTCTAATTTGATTTCCTTAGTTTCTAGTGATTCTATTTTTGTTTCTTATCCTTTATAATTATTTCTGTAATGATTTTACTTATTTCGAAGGTCTATTTAAAACTTATTTTGACAGCTGAATGTAAAAATAAAGGTCCGCAAAAAAAAAAAAAAAAACAGTGTGGGGTCCCCCCTCTCATCCATACCAAGCCCTTCGGGTCTGGTATGGATATTAAGGGGTAAACTCCACGCCGAAAATTTAAAAAAAACAAACAACGTGGAGTACCCCCCAATATCCATACCAGACCCTTATCCGAGCATGCAGCCCGGCAGGTCAGGAAAGGGGGGGGTACGAGCGAGCGCCCCCTCCTGAACCATACCAGGCCACATGCCCTCAACATGGGGGGGGACAAGGGCCTCTTCCCCACAACCCTGGCTGGTGGTTGTGGAGGTCTGCGGGCGGGGGGTTTATCGGAATCTGGAAGCCCCCTTTAACAAGGGGGCCCCAAGATCCCGGCCCCCCCTACATGAATGAGTCTGCGGTACATGGTCCCGCTACTCATTCACAAAAAAACAAAGTGTTGTGTAAAAAAAACACAGTACAGGGTCTTTGACAAGTCCTTTATTAAAACAATGTCCCCCCGAAGTAGATCCAACTTCAATCATGGCGGCAGCAGCGATCCGAAAAAAGAAAAAAAAAAAAGTTCTGGTCCCGTCGGAGGCTTCCAGCCTTATGAAAAAAGTCTCGCTGACAGCTCTTAAATAGGTTAGGGGCCGGGCCAGCCGGGGACATCATCTGAGTGACCCCGCCCCATGTGACATCATTGATGTCACATGGGGCGGGGTTTCTTGGATGATGACCCCGGCTGGCCCCGCCCCTTACATATTTAAGAGCTGTCAGCGAGCGACTCACCACATAAGGCTAGTAAGCCTCGTCGAGTGTGGAACGGATTTTCGGTTTTCGACGAGGCTTACTAGCCTTATGCGGTGTGTCACTCGCTGACAGCTCTTAAATAGGTAAGGGGCGGGGCCAGCCGGGGCATCATCCGAGAAACCCCGCCCCATGTAAAATCAATGGGGCGGGGTCACTCAGATGATGTCCCCGACTGGCCCCGCCCCTAACCTATTTAAGAGCTGTCAGCAAGACTTTTTTTCATAAGGCTGGAAGCCTCCGACGGGACTGGAATTTTTTTTTCTTTTTTTGGATCGCTGCCGTGATTGACGTTGGATCTACTCGGGGGGACATTGTTTTAATAAAGGACTTGTCATAGACCCTGTACTGTGTTTTTTTTACACAACACTTTGTTTTTTTGTGAATGAGTCTGCGGGACCATGTACCGCAGACTCATTCATGTAGGGGGGGCAGGATCTGGGGGCCCCCTTGTTAGAGGGGGCTTCCAGATTCCGATAAGCCCCCCGCCTGCAGACCCCCACAACCACCGGCCAGGGTTGTGGGGAAGAGGCCCTTGCCCCCATCAACATGGGGACACGGTGCTTTGGGGGGGGAGCCCCCCCTGCCCCAAAGCACCCCCCCATGTTGAGGGCATGTGGCCTGGTATGGTTCAGGAGGGGGGGCGCTCGCTCACCCCCCCCCCTTTCCTGACCTGCCGGGCTGCATGCTCGGATAAGGGTCTGGTATGGATATTGGGGGGTACTCCACGCTGTTTTTTTTTTTTTTTTAATTTTCGGCGTGGAGTTACCCCTTAACATCCATACCAGACCCGAAGGGCTTGGTGTGGATGGGAGGGGGGACCCACGCTGTTTTTTTTATTATTTATTTAATTCACAGAAATAATTTAAAATTCAGCTGTCAGTGGGAAACCCTGATGACAGCTGAATCATTCCTTCTGTCCCTGCAGAGAGCTCTGCTATTACATTAAAAAGTAAAGAGGCTGCAACATTGTATCTATTTGTATCCATTTCGGATATAGATGTTTTTATTCGGATACATACAGATACAATGTTGCAACCTTTATACTTTTTAATGTGCCACGTAACGG
>CATNWA010005403.1:0-13710 GCA_951230385.1 Staurois parvus
CGACTCTTCTTATCCACCTTCAACTCTCTACTCTCGCCGCCACCCCCCCACCTCCACCCAGCACCTTACTCTCTGCCCTTGAGATTGCCAATCACTTCAAAAACAAGATTGACACAATTCGCAAGGACATCGCCCACAACTCACGCGCCCTCTCAACCCGTCCCCTCTCACACAGCTACCCCCTCATCCCCCCTCTCCCTCAACATAACCCGCAGGGATTTCGTCGCTGCTCAAACTCCCTCCAACCCCGTTCCCCCTCACTCAACTACCCCCTCATCACCTCTCTCCCACGGCCCCACCACTGCTCTGACCCCCACTTTTCACCCCACCCTACATTCCTCATACTGAAGCCCCCCCAACACTCCGCACCTTTGACCTTACTACCATCAAGAAAGTCTCCAAGATCCTCTCTGATGCCCGCCTCACCACCTGCCCCCTCGACCCTATCCCCTCACAACTCCTACGACCTCCCTCCCCCTCCATCCTACGCTCCCTCACCCACATCTTCAATCTCTCCCTCTCCTCCGGCACTTTTCCCCTCCCCTCTGAAACATGCACACTTCACCCCCCCATACTTAAAAAGCCCTCCCTGGACCCCAATGACCCGAACAACCTCAGACCCATCTCCCTGCTCCCATTTACATCTAAACTCCTCGAGCGCCTAGTCTACACCCGCCTAAGCTCTCACCTCAATGACAACAACCTCCTCGATCCCCTACAGTCCGGCTTTCGTCCCCTACACTCCACCGAAACTGCCTTACTCAAACTCTCCAATGACCTGCTAACCGCCAAAGCTAATGGCCATTATTCAGTGCTCCTACTCCTTGACCTCTCTGCGGCCTTCGACACAGTCGACCACTCCCTCCTCCTCAAAAAACTGCACTCCCTCGGCCTCAGAGACTCTGCTCTCTCCTGGCTCTCATCCTACCTGTCACAACGCTCTTTCAGCATTACCTATAATGCTATCACCTCCCCCTCACTCCCCCTCTCTGTTGGGGTCCCTCAAGGCTCTGTCCTTGGGCCCCTTCTCTTCTCCATCTACACCTCCTTTCTTGGCCAACTCATACACTCTCACGGCTTCAAACTACCACCTCTATGCGACACACAAATCTATCTCTCAACCCCCCACCCCCTCGGTCTCTCCGCCCGAATCACACACCTACTGAGCGACATTTCAGACTGGATGTCGCTCCACTTCCTTAAACTGAACCTCTCCAAAACCGAGTTTCTTGTCCCCCCAGCCTGGACACACCACCCACAATTGACTTCTCCGTCACATCCAACAACGCCACCATCAAACCCGCCCCGCAGGCCAGAGTACTTGGTGTCATTCTGGACTCCAACCTATCCTTCCAGCCCCAAGTCCAATCTTTAACAAACTCGTGCAGACTCCACCTCCGCAACATCGCCAAACTACGCATGTTCCTAACCCCAGAAACCACTAAACAGCTCATCCACTCCCTCATCATATCACGACTCGACTACTGCAACTCCCTCCTCACTGGCCTGCCTCGCCGCTGGCTATCCCCGCTTCAGGAGATCCTGAATACGGCTGCCAAACTCATTCACCTTTCCAACCGCTCCATCTCCGCCACCCCCTCTGCCAATCCCTCCACTGGCTTCCGATTGCGCAATGGATAATGTCAGGATAATGTCAGGAATGGACTGGCCAGCAATGGTGGGACTCACCTGCCTTTTGATCTGCAGTACCAGGGCTGGCCAGCGGATGCTCCCAGCAATCAGAGACTCAACTTTGCAGCCAGCTAACACCTGGAACTGATTATGCTGGGTATTTAAGGGATGGCCAGACCCACAGACTCTGCCTTGGTGTTGTGTTTGTCCTGGGCCCTGTATCCTGTTTCTGTCCTGCATCCTGTTTCTGAACCGCTGCTGACTTCTCCTGCTCTGATCCCGGCTCGCTCCTGACCATCCCTCTGCCTGACCCTCTGTACCACGCTGCTTGCTACCTGTTCTGATCCCTGGCTTGTGACCCTGACCATCCCTCTGCCTGACCCTCTGTACTACGCTGCTTGCTACCTGCTGAACCTGGCCTGTGACCCCGACCAATCTCCGCTTGCTCCCCCTGTACCTACCTGCCCTATTGATATTGACCCGGCCTGCCTGACGACGCTTGCTTGTATGTACTGTTATCTGTGGGTGGTTGGTTTGGTTTGGTTGCACTGTATTATGTTTTAGTATTGCACTGCGTTTATGTTTGTATTGTTAGTGTTCATAAATTATATTGTTTATAACATATCTGAGGTCTGCGTTTCCCTGCGTCAGCCACACACCTCTGGTCACACCTGGGAGCCCTGACATTACACCAAGGCCAATCCTGACCAGAAGTGGCTGCACAGGGAAGCCATCTTGGCTTGTTGCTGGGAAGGATGGATCTGGATGAGGTTGTGGTTTTATATCTGCTAGTGTTTGATGACAGGGAGTATGCTTATCAAACTCTGAAGGAGTATCCCAGGGATCAACTACTAGAATGTATATGGCTCGCTCATGTTCTAGTAGATCAGGGCACAGAGTTCTCTGAGGTGCAGCCTTTGATTGAGGTTTGTGCTGAGTTGGTTTCATCTGGTTCCCTCGAATGCAGGGATGAATTTTTGCCACCATTTAGTGCAGACCAGGTAGAGTCCCTGGTGGTGTGGTTATTAGAGGATGATGTGGGTTACTTTCTGGAGCGTTATTCCACATGTTCACCACAGACACTAAGAGATTGTATAAACGCAGTGCAGTCATTGACCAGACAGGCTTTGTGTAAGCTCAGCTTTGTTCAACCCCTACTGCAGACATGGACAGACTTGTTGCACCCAGCCTCAGTCAGCTTACAAAAACCCAGTCCTGCTTCTAACTCTACTCCTGTATTCCCACCAGCTCTCCAGTTACAGCCCAGTATACTTGGCTATCTACCGCATGTCAGTACCCTGTTCCCACTCGCTGCACCTATCCTGCCTTTAACCCTGTAAAAAAGCCCTCTGTAGCAACTGCTCCCTCTCCTGTTCCATCCTCCAGTTTTTCTCTGTCTCCAGCTGCTCCATTCGTTTGCAGACCTGCGTTTACTTGCAGTGCTCCAGTAGTTAAAACCAGAAAAAAGCGAAAATTCTTTCCAACCAATACCATCCTGCCAGTATCCAAACTGGTGAACCTGCCTTCCGTGACTCAGCCTGAAGCCTCTACTCAGCCTGATGCCTCTACTCAGCCTGATGCCTCTACTCAGCCTGATGCCTCTACTCAGCCTGAAACCTCTACTCAGCCTGAAGCCTCTCTTCACCCTGATGCCTCTCTTCAGCCTGATGCCTCTCTTCAGCCTGAAGCCTCTACTCAGCCTGAAGCCTCTACTCAGCCTGAAGCCTCTACTCAGCCTGATGCCTGCATTCAGCCTGATGCCGCTACTCAGCATGATGAACTGATCCAGCCCGACGATCCTATTAGGCCAGTTGACTCGATGCCCGCTGTTGATCCAGATGATCCGGTACCTGACCCAGTGCCCGCTGTTGTGCCAATTGACTCAGAGCCCGCTGTCATACCTGGTGACCCGGTGCCCACTGCCTTGCCAGATGATGCGGTGCCCGCTGGCAAGCCAAATGACCTGATGCCTGGTGACCCAGTGCCCGCTGTCATACCTGGTGACCCGATGCCCGCTGTTGAGCCAGACAATCCGATACCTGATGACCCGGTGCCCACTGTCGTGCCTGTTGACTCGGAGCCCACTGTCTTGCCAGACGACTCGGTGCCCGCTGTTCCGCCAGTCGACTCGGTGCCCGCTGTTCCGCCAGTTGACTCGGTGCCCGCAGTCTTGCCAGTCGACTCGGTGCCCGCAGTCTTGCCAGACGACTCGGTGCCCGCAGTCTTGCCAGACGACTCGGTGCCCACAGTCCCGCCAGTTGACTCGATGCCCGCTTGTCCGCCAGTTGACTCGATGCCCGCTGTTCCGCCAGTTGACTCGATGCCCGCAGTCTTGCCAGACGACTCGGTGCCCGCAGTTCCGCCAGTTGACTCGATGCCCGCTGTTCCGCCAGACGACTCGGTGCCCGCAGTCTTGCCAGACGACTCGGTGCCCGCAGTCTTGCCAGACGACTCGGTGCCCGCAGTCTTGCCAGACAACTCGGTGCCCGCAGTCTTGCCAGACGACTCGGTGCCCGCAGTCTTGCCAGACGACTCGGTGCCCGCAGTCTTGCCAGACGACTCGGTGCCCGCTGTTCCGCCAATTGACTCAGAGCCCGCTGTCATACCTGGTGACCCGGTGCCCCACTGCTTGCCAGATGATGCGGTGCCCGCTGGCAAGCCAAATGACCTGATGCCTGGTGACCCAGTGCCCCCGCTGTCATACCTGGTGACCCGATGCCCGCTGTCGAGCCAGACAATCCGATACCTGATGACCCCCGGTGCCCACTGTCGTGCCTGTTGACTCGGAGCCCACTGTCTTGCCAGACGACTCGGTGCCCGCTGTTCCGCCAGTCGACTCGGTGCCCGCAGTCTTGCCAGTCGACTCGGTGCCCGCAGTCTTGCCAGACGACTCGGTGCCCGCAGTCTTGCCAGACGACTCGGTGCCCGCAGTCTTGCCAGACGACTCTGTGCCCACAGTCCCGCCAGTTGACTCGATGCCCGCTGTTCCGCCAGTTGACTCGATGCCCGCAGTCTTGCCAGACGACTCGATGCCCGCAGTTCCGCCAGTTGACTCGATGCCCGCTGTTCCGCCAGACGACTCGGTGCCCGCAGTCTTGCCAGACGACTCGGTGCCCGCAGTCTTGCCAGACGACTCGGTGCCCGCAGTCTTGCCAGACGACTCGGTGCCCGCAGTCTTGCCAGACGACTCGGTGCCCGCTGTTCCGCCAGTTGACTCGGTGCCCGCAGTCTTGCCAGACGACTCGGTGCCCGCAGTCTTGCCAGACGACTCGGTGCCCGCAGTCTTGCAGAGACGACTCGGTGCCCGCAGTCTTGCCAGAGACTCGGTGCCCACAGTCCCCGCCCAGTTGACTCGATGCCCCGCTGTTCCGCCAGTTGACTCGATGCCCGCTGTTCCGCCAGTTGACTCGGTGCCCGCAGTCTTGCCAGAACGACTCGTGCCCGCAGTCTTGCCAGACGACTCGATGCCGCTGTTCCGCCAGTTGACTCGGTGCCCGCAGTCTTGCCAGACGACTGAGGGCCCAAGACCTGTCGCTCCATCTGGGGGTCCAGCGCCCCCCGCTCCGCCTGAGGGCCCGAGACCTGTCGCTCCATCTGGGGGTCCGACGCCCGCCCGCTCCGCCTGAGGGCCCGAGACCTGTCGCTCCATCTGGGGGTCCGGCGCCCACCCTCCGCCTGAGGGCCCGAGACCTGTCGCTCCATCTGGGGGTCCGGCGCCCGCCGCTCCGCCTGAGGGCCCGAGGCCTGTCGCCCCGCCCGGGGCCCGAGGCCTGTCGCCCGCCCGGGGGCCCGGTGCCTGTCGCCCCGCCCGGGGGCCCGGTGCCTGCCGCTCCGCCTCCGCCTGGTGGCCCGATGTGCCTCTGCCCGGAGTCCAGCCCACTGTGCCTCTGCCCGGAGTCCAGCCCGATGTGCCTCTGCCCGGTGTGCCTCTGCCCGGAGTCCTGCCCGGTGTGCCTCTGCCCGGAGTCCAGCCCGATGTGCCTCTGCCCGGAGTCCAGCCCGATGTGCCTCTGCCCGGAGTCCAGCCCGATGTGCCTCTGCCCGGAGTCCAGCCCGATGTGCCTCTACCCGGTGTGCCCTCTGCCCGGAGTCCAGCCCGGGGTGCCTCTGCCCGGAGTCCAGCCCGATGTGCCTCTGCCCAGTGTGCCTCTGCCCGGTGTGCCTCTGCCCGAGTCCAGCCCGATGTGCCTCTGCCCGGTGTACCGCTGCCCGGAGTCCAGCCCGGTGTGCCAGTCTTTGATATCCCGCCAGTTACCAGACCCGGGCGGTGGAACATTTTTCCCAGCTAGGATTGTTTGGAGCGTCCTGAGGCCGCTCCTTGAGGGGGGGGGGTACTGTCAGGAATGGACTGGCCAGCAATGGTGGGACTCACTGCCTTTTGATCTGCAGTACCAGGGCTGGCCAGCGGATGCTCCCCAGCAATCAGAGACTCAACTTTGCAGCCAGCTAACACCTGGAACTGATTATGCTGGGGTATTTAAGGGATGGCCAGACCCACAGACTCTGCCTTGGTGTTGTGTTTGTCCTGGGCCCTGTATCCTGTTTCTGTCCTGCATCCTGTTTCTGAACCGCTGCTGACTTCTCCTGCTCTGATCCCGGCTCGCTCCTGACCATCCCTCTGCCTGACCCTCTGTACCACGCTGCTTGCTACCTGTTCTGATCCCTGACTTGTGACCCTGACCATCCCTCTGCCTGACCCTCTGTACTACGCGGCTCGCTCCTGACCATCCCTCTGCCTGACCCTCTGTACCACGCTGCTTGCTACCTGTTCTGATCCCTGACTTGTGACCCTGACCATCCCTCTGCCTGACCCTCTGTACTACGCTGCTTGCTACCTGCTGAACCTGGCCTGTGACCCCGACCAATCTCCGCTTGCTCCCCCTGTACCTACCTGCCCTATTGATATTGACCCGGCCTGCCTGACGACGCTTGCTTGTATGTACTGTTATCTGTGGGTGGTTGGTTTGGTTTGGTTTGGTTGCACTGTATTATGTTTTAGTATTGCACTGCGTTTATATTTGTATTGTTAGTGTTCATAAATTATATTGTTTATAACATATCTGAGGTCTGCGTTTCCCTGCGTCAGCCACACACCTCTGGTCACACCTGGGAGCCCTGACAGATAAAATTCAAAATCCTAACACTGACGTACAAAGTTGTCCACCATACTGCCCCGTACTACATCACTGACCTAATATCCAAGTACCGCCCAGCACGCACACTCCGCTCCTCACAAGACCTCCTTCTCTCTAGTTCTCTGGTCTCCTCCTCCCATGCCCGCCTCCAGGACTTCTCCAGGGTGTCACCCATCCTCTGGAACTCCCTGCCCCAACCCATCAGATTATCACCTACTCTCCTCTCCTTTAGGCACACCCTGAAAACCCATCTCTTCAGGGAAGCCTACCCCACCCCCTGCTAACCTGCTGACCTCCTCCACTCTTCCTACCACTCCATCCCCCACAGCTATCTCCTCCTGTGCCACCATCCCCTCCCTCCTAGATTGTAAGCTCGAAAGAGCAGGGCCCTCAATACCCTCATGTTTTGCATTGTATTGGTATTGTTCTGTTCCCCTTTGTAATGTACAGCGCTGAGCGAACCATTGGCGCTTTACAAATACTGTATAATAATAAAAAAATAATATACACTTTGCACAAACATACATATTTGCCAGCACACCACGGATCTCGATATGGTCCAAAAAGGTTTTATCCCAAAAAGATCTCATCAGAAAGAAAAGTGCAACATTTCGGAGCCTCGCAGGACCCCTTTGTCAGGCATGTGATAAGGGTGCATCAGTGACTATACAGACTATAGATACATAAACCACTAATCAAAATCATGAGTGGTTTCTGCATAAAGAACCAACCGACGATTGATCGTCACAAGCAGGAGTTTTGCGAGAAATGGTGTGAGGTTTCAACACAAAATTCTCTTAACTATATGCTGATTTTTATCAAGAAAGTGAAAGTACAATTGTGTCAAGTGAATAGAGAGTTATCAGCTCTTGAACTCTCTGTACAGGACAAGGACGATTTGTCGACGAGGCTTCAGAAGATCGGTAACAAAATAATTGTTTACACCAAAAAACAGAAACAAGCTAAGCGAGTATAACTCAAACTAATCAATCAAGACTGCCAAGAGGGCCGAGTGCATCCTTGGCTGACTGGCTCAACCCGTCCATGGAGAAGGCTTCGTGCATGCCCATTAACTAAGAATGATTGACCGTCTACATCTGAGAGCGTTTGTCTGCAGGAACAACTGCTTCTACAAATATTACCGGTGAACCCCTATTTCTGATGGTCAGCGGAAATGGCGACCCAGGAGGGGTATCAAGAAACCGCAACGTCCTCCCACCACGCAGCAGCGGACGACAGGGAACCAGACGTGCCCAATAATTAATCTCTCCTCTAGACCCATCACCAATGGTGAGTGGAGACTTCTTTCTAAGGGCTTATTATTTTGTCCTCTCAGCAGACTGAACACATTAAATTTTGAAATAGAAATGTTCAAATTTGAATGGACACTGAAAATCAAGCAATTCTTTTACACACAGCCAACCCATGGTCTACATCAATGTCTACCCCTTTTAGACTGAAAGGTAAATTTACACCTCCGAGGCAATTCCTTTCTATTGATAACTAAACACAAAGAATCAAATATGATGTCTTCAATAACATCCCCAGAAATAACCGCACTAACGAGCTCTGAGGAGTTTGCAGCATTAAGGTCCTTAAGGGAAGACAAAAACATTATTATAAAACCAGCAGACAAGGGTGGGGGGTATTGTGATCATGGATTATACTGATTACAGGGACGGTATGCTCTCCATGCTGGCGGATACCACTATGCGTCACTACAGAGGGATCCCACACAAGGCACCAGGAATAGACTGAAGAACCTGATTGACATTGGTCAAACTAATGGTTGGATAACCGATGGGATTGCTGAATTTCTGTTTAATGGCCATCCCCGCATAACTCTGATCTATGGACTATCAAAGATCCATAAGGGGACTACTCCACTGAAGTTCAGTCCAGTTGTTTCTGGTACTGGGGCTATTACCCAACCATTAGCCCAGTTTATAGACTCTCACTTACAACTCTTTGTCAAGGAACTACCAGCCTATATTCATGATACTAAGGGCATTTTCCTCATTTCAGAAAGGTTGGAAACTGGCCACAATGGACATTACATCTCTCTATACATGCATACCTAATAACGCAGGTCTACATGCAGTTGGACATTTCCAGACCAAACGGGGCTCCTCTGACTCACCAAATGAATATATTATCGAATGCCTTGAGTTTATTCTTATGAATAATCATTTCAAATTTGAGGGCAAAATACACATACAAATCTGAGGTACTGCTATGGGTAGCTCGGCAGCTCCTGCATTTGCAAACCTGTTTATAGGCTACTTGGAGGAATATCACAAATACCCATCCACTTTATTCACTGAGCATGTGAAAGGCTGGATGAGGTATATAGATGAAATCTTTCTTATCTGAACAGGCAGTCAGAATGATTTATATATATTCATCAACTTTCTGAATGATGTGTTTCCAGGGATTGTGTTTAACCCTGAAATGTCAGCATGCCAGAACGCTTTTCTAGATGTAATGATCACCAACACCCACGGTACCATTGCTACATCCATTTATAATAAACCTACTAATAGGAACACGTTACTCCACTTTCATAGACCACATCCTGCTCATCTACACAGAAACTTTTCAATTTCACAATTTACAAGGATCATACGTAATTGCTCAAACACTGATGATAGGGGACAACAACTTGAGATACTGTACCAAAAGTTTTAGATCAGGGATACACTGCCCAGGTGCTAAATTGTACTCTAGCCAAAGCTCCAACCAATCAATCTAGGACTACCAGTACGATCGATCAACATTGTCCATGTGTGTTTTAACCGGGATTCCAGTGGGATTAAACAGGCGGTAGAAAGGAAATCAACATTTTACAGGCGGATGGCACTTTAGTAACCTAGTATCAGGGTGAAACCCATGATAGTATACAAGCACTAAGGGATCATTTAGTACAGGCCGATCCAACACACAAGTACACTAGATTTCCACCTAGGATATCCCAGATGAAGGGTTGCTACAAATGTTTCAATTGATATATACGCAACGCACTCATTTGTGGAGAGTTTTTTTTCACACCCACATAGGGGTAACCAATATCGAATTGCAGGACTATTTCAATTGCAATACAGGTTTCTGTGTTTACATTCTTAAATGCCCTTGTGCATTAACCTATGTTGGCAAGACAATAGGTGCATTTAAGAAAAGGTTTCAAAAGCACAGAAGCGATATTAGGACCGCTCTAGCTAAAACAGAGAGGGCAAACAGATTGATCTTAATAAGCCTGTAGCTGTGTATTTCGTAACGTCTAAACACCAAACGCATGAGCTACGGGGGATGGCGATAGAACATGTCAAACAACCCTTCAGGGGAGGTGACCGCGATTAATTATTCCTTTGCCGTAAGGAGTACCTTACATTTTCCTTTGACCTGGACACACTAGGTTGGCTATGTTTTTAGGGTTTTGTTAGCCGTTACTATATTTTCACTCTTTGCGCCTTATTTTTCTATTTTTTTCTACCTTTTGCCCATAAGTTTATATAGGATTGACCACGTAGCCCCAACCCTGCTCCTAGATTAATCGTGTCCCCTGGTGGGGCTGACAATTATTTCACTTGATATAGCTGCATACATTGTTCCACTGGGCAAGACGCTGATGATAGTGCTATGTGAGGTTTCATTGTTCTTAGGGGCAATGCTTTTCTTCCACCCTTTTTTCTTCGGTTTCCATTTTTTATCCTCTTCACCCCCAATTCCAAATTACCCTACTTCCATTCTCCTGATTTCCTCTCACTTCTTTCTTCCCCCCCCCCCCACCACGTTTTTTTTTTTTTTTCCTTTATCCTTTTTCTTTTTCCCATTTTTCTTTTTTTTCCTTTTTTTTTGCTTCTTCCTTTTTTATTTTCTTCTTTTTCTCCCCCCCCCCCTCACATTTCCTTTTTTCTTTCCCCCTTTTTTTCCTTGTTTTTAGTTCCCCCATCTTTTTTTTTCTGCTTTTTTCTGCTTTTTCTTTCTCTTTTTTACTTTTTTCTTCCTTTTTCTCTCTCTTTTTTTCCCTTATTTTCCTTTTTTTCCTTTCTTAGCTTTTTCCCCCTTTTTTCCCCCTCTTTCTTCCCCATTTTTTCTGTTTCCCTTTCCCTTGTGGTTTCCTTTTTTTTGTTTGATTTTGTACTTGATAACTGTTACATTCTTTATTTTTCACCTTCACCTATACTTTACTTTTTCTCAGTGTCCCTGATGTCTTTACAGCTCCCTTCTTAGAGCTGGCTTGACCAGCGATCCCACACCATGTTTTGCCATGGCGATGGCATACCGCCGCTCAGCAGCTATGTGCGCATGTGCCACACGAGGTACATTGGTGGCCACCCTCCACTGCTTAGCAACGGCAATGCCGAGCCTTGCTAGCGATCCCCGATCAGGCACATCTGGCTAGTGTGCCCGATCGACAAGAGAGATTAGTGCTACTCCTGCTGCGCTTGGTAAATTATAATTTTGAGTGCATGGAGGTATATACACATAATACTATGTCTCTATTTTATCATATTTTACATATTTTGGTGGGATTGTGATGTCATGGGATGACAGATGAGGGGGGGGGGATATGTTCTTGGCTTTGATTGGTGGTTTATGTGTACATAGTCTGTATAGTCACTACTGCACCCCTTATCACATGCCTAATGAAGGGGTCCTGCGTGGCTCCGAAACATTGCACTTTTCTTTTTAATGTGATCTTTTTAGTAAAAACCTTTTTGGACCATATTGAGATCTATGGTGTGCTAGTGAATATATGCTTGCTTATTGAAAAAAACTGTTGTTGAAAGAACAGCAGGATATTGATGAAGTTTTCTTTTGGTTCACTCTATTCTCTCCTCCAGTCACCTCAGTCCTTTTCACCATTTGCGCATGAAGCTCACCTGATTATCTCCCAGTGTTGTCCCTTACTCTCCCAGTCTGAATGCTGCTGCACACTAAAGTCAAATTCAGTTACACATTGCACTAGTTCCTTTAAAAAAATAAACTTAGTTACATAGTTATTCTGGTTGAAAAAAGACAAAGTCCATCCACAGTGATTTATTTATTAACATAGAGCAGCATTGACGTGCATTTTATAACTGCCTGGAGTTCAGCTTTAAGTTTTATTAGACTAGGGATTGATTTTTGATCTTCTACTCTTTGGAAAAATCTTTCTTGCTCAGTCTCTATCTTTTCCATTCTATATCCAATCACTGTAAGCACTTTCACTGAAATTTATAGAGTATCACAAACCGTCTTAGGGTTGTGCTGTGCCTCCACGCAACCAATGGTTCTGTGTGTGACAGATTCATGTATCTGTTGGAGATGAGTACATGAATTTATCACATGGAGGCATGGTGGGGGGGGCAGCGAGTATATATTTTTATTATTTATTTCAGGTACTTATTTAGCGCTGTCAATTTACACAGCGCTTTACATATATATTGTCCATCCACATCAGTCCCTAACCCTCAAGGGGCGTACACTTTAAGATCCCTAACTCACATTCGTACATACACATACTAGGGCCAATTTAGACATGATCCAATTAACCTACCAGCATGTCTTTGGAGTGTTTGAGGAAACTGGAGTACCCCAAGCAATGAGGCCAGATTATCCATACTCTGAACATTATAATAAAAATAAGCAAACTTATAATAAGTGACTGCCCAAAGGAAATCCAAAAAACTATATCCAAAAAAAAAAAAAAAATATATCAAAATATATATAAAGTCCCATACACCTAAAGTCCAAAATAAAGTTCACGTATCCAAAATCTTTACAAGTGATCTCTCAATTTTTGTCTTTATCCCCGGATCAGATTGGTGATATATTCCAGACCATCTTCAAGTGCCTCAAAAAAAAGAGAACTCAACATAGTGTGTTACCCTAAAAGTTATATATTTTGTGCCACACGTGTAACATACAAAATCCAAAACTAAAAGTGTCACAGCAATCGTGAGATCTCAAGGGTATAAATTGAGTTAATAACTTCACTGCACACAATAAACGAAGTGCATAATTACCCCCATCAAAGATATAATCAGCATAGAATCCATATTATAGATGAAAGTGTCTCCACACATGGATCAAATATCTTCTCCTGCCTTTGCCCACAGACCTCATAAACAGACCAGGGATCAGTATATGTATTTAAAATTTCAACAATTTATTGTAGCAACTTACATTCAAGTTAGATGAGCACAGCTTTCCATACACTGGGAACGTCCCAAAAAAGAGCCCACTCCTTAGCGGTGACTGTTTTACAGCCCCTTATTCATATGACAGAGAGAGCCAGGCAACCATGGGAGTCTCAAGGGTTGGAACCACCCACCCGCGTGTTCCCGAATCCAAGATGGCCGCCCCCGGCACTTCCGGAAAAACGTCAGTACGTCACAACGTCACGTGCCCCGGACGCGTTTCGTCACATCCGGACTTTTTCAACAGGGATGAAAAAAAAAAAAAAAAAAATATATATAATATATATATATATATATATCAATATATATTTGATATATTTTTTTTCTTTTTTTTGGATATAGTTTTTTTGGATTTCCTTTTGGGCAGTCTCTTATTATAAGTTGCTTATTTTTATTATTATGTTTGTACTTCAGGGGAAGGAATGTTAAGCAATAATAGGGATTTTGGTAGAGGAAGGCAAGTGCTAGTTATTTTTGTATTGATACTCTGAACATTGTCCTCAGTGCATGTTCAGCCCAAAGGTCACATAGCTTCACTGGTTGCCTGGACATTGTTGTCTACACAGCCTCACTCATTGCGGGGTGTTGTTGCCTGCTGACAAATAAGAACTACCTTTGACTCTATCACATGTGCCTAAACTGTCAGCAAAAGTGTTTGCAAGGCTTCCTACTGTAATTTTTTTTTATTTTTCTGCTATTTTTACTTTTTTCTCTATAATTTTATAAATTTTTTTAAAAAATATTTTTTGCCCAAAAACAAA
>CATNWA010005404.1:0-37486 GCA_951230385.1 Staurois parvus
TAAAAAAATATATATAGTGGGGATCTATGGCCAAGGTACAGAATAAAGAAAAAAAGAGGCAGATACATAACAATCCACCAAAAGGGCCGTATAACTCAGCCTCCGAGGCATAAATTGACAGGTTCATCAATGATACTCAATAATAATTGACAATTAGAAAACATGTTTACCAAAATCTTTACAAAAAAACTGTAAAAAAATAATAATCTTCCACCACCTTAAAAAACAAGACAACATTGCCTTAGTAGTAAATAGCACATCTAGACGTCACACGTACATTCATACAGCCCACATTATAATATATCAAAGTATTACATTCGGCAATACAGACTGTATGTATCCTCCACCATCCTCCTATCAGTGAGACTGTAGGATCATGGTGACCAATATTCAGCTAAATGAGCCAGAGGTGAACAATCACAATGCTATAATAACTCCGGGCAACCAAAATACAACACAGCTCACTTTTTTTAGCAAAGACATGGAGCAGAATACATTTAGGCCTAAATTTATGACAAAATTTGATTTTTAAAATTATTTTACTGCACATTTAATAGCAAAAAGTCAAAAATATTGTTTTTTTCTCAAATTTGTCTTTTTTTATTTATAGTGCAAAAAGTAAAAAATGCACAGGTCACCAAATACTACCATAGAAATCTCTATTTGTGGGGAAAAAAAGGCTGTAAATGTCATTTGGGTGCAGCGTTGCATGAGCGTGCAATTGTCAGTTAAAGTAACGCAGTGCCATATCGCACAAAATTGCCTGGTCAGGAAAGGGGGGGGGGGGTATACTCTGGAGGGCAAGGGGTTAACAAGATGCATAACAGGATCCCCGGGTGTAAAGGACATTCTGGAAGTCATTGTGACTATTAAATCGGTCAGATATTGATTCATGCAGGAAGCCTATACTTGGGCTAGGAATGTAGTAGCAGCGAAGCCATGGATACAGAGGAGCCAATGTCCTATACTGAGCACACAATCCTGTAATTGGGGGTTGCTGGTCACAGTGTTTATGCAAATAATTACCTCTCACAGCCCCCCAGATAGGTAACAGTTCAGCAAAAAAGCTCAAAGCGGCAGAGCCAGCATGTGTAACAAATGGTAAAGAGACAGCGCTCCGCATCACCAGATCTTCCACAACAGGCTCATGAAGGGTGTGAAACCACAGCACCATAATCCACAGGAGATATATTTTGCACTGTAGGCTGTGCTGTGCATTACATACTCCTGACCTCTGCATTCTGTAGGATGTGCTATGTAATACATACCCCTGACCTCTGCACTCTGTAGGATGTGCTACGTAATACATACCCCTGACCTCTGCACTCTGTAGGATGTGCTACGTATTACATACCCCTGACCTCTGCACTCTGTAGGATGTGCTACGTATTACATACCGCTGACCTCTGCACTCTGTAGGATGTGCTACATATTACATACCTCTGACCTCTGCACTCTGTAGGATGTGCTACATATTACATACCTCTGACCTCTGCACTCTGTAGGATGTGCTACATATTACATACCCCTGACCTCTGCACTCTGTAGGATGTGCTACATATTATATACATCTGACCTCTGCACTCTGTAGGATGTGCTATGTAATACATACCCCTGACCTCTGCACTCTGTAGGATGTGCTACATATTACATACCCCTGACCTCTACACTCTGTAGATTGTGCTATGTATTATATACTTCTGACCAAAATGTCTTTTGTTTCACCTGTTAAAGTGATTGTAAAACTTTAGTTTCTTTTTCATTAAAATAATAAACATCTTATACTTACCTGCTCTGTGAAATGGTATTACACAGAGCAGCCCTGAGCCTCCTCTTCTGGGATCTCCCATCAGCACTCCTGGCTCCTGCCCCCACTGAGTGGCCCCATAGGAAGCGACTTCCTATAGTGGACACCCGAGCATGCGCAATCCCAAGCCAGGCTATTTGCATCTATTCAGACTCACAGTCCTGGTTGGCCCTGCCCCCCACTCTCTGCCCTCAGCCAATCCTGTGAGACAGGAGAGAGGAGAGAAGAGCGGCTGCAGATGTGCACAGTGCTGGATGGAGATGGGGATCAGGTGATTATTTAGGAGGGGCTGCGGGGGAGTTACTAATAAAAGGTGTTTCACCGTAATACAGAGCCCATCAAGCTGAGTGAGATATCAGGCAGAGAAGGACTTAGACATCCCACTGATCATTGTATATAGGGGGAAGAATGTGCAGCAATTCAGGGGGGAGAGAACAAAAGTGAGTGTTGGTTCAGAAACAGAAAGTGAAAACCTGTATATTGGTGGCGGGATGGAGGGGGAAGAGGTGAGCATCAGTGCAGTGCCAGAGAGTGAAGAAGTCCATGTCAGGCTAAGAGCAGATGGACCCGTTGGGGTTGATTTACTAAAACTGGCGAGTGCAAAATCTGGTGCAGCTGTGCATGGGAGCCAATCAGCTTCTCACTTCAGTTTGTCCAATTAAGCTTTGACAATAAAAACCTGAAAGCTGATTGGTTTCTATGCAGAGTTGCACCTGATTTTTCACCCTCCAGTTTTTGTAAATCAACCTCTTTGTGAAATTCCCCTCATTGGTCAGTGTGACTGTTCTCATAGACAGATACCACTGAAATCATTTCTACAAAAATGAAACATTGCTTAGATATTAAAATGTTACAACAAAACAAGTAAAGTAGTGATGTTTGTACTTACCGGCATAGTCCAGGGTTACTGTAGTATATTGGCGTGTGACGCAGGGGAATCTGGATGATAAATAATTCAGAACTTTCTCAAAGTAGTAGGAATACCCATAATACATGAAATATGCATCCATCAGTACAGTCAGGGAGGTCCCCTCTGCAACACAAATCCATCAGATAAATCAATGTTCTATTTACATTTTATAAATCACATTCAGGATCATTATTATTATTATTATACAGTATTTATAATGCTCCAATAGTTGGCTCAGCGCTGTACATTACAGAGGGGGACAGAACATGTGACAGAACAATACCAATACAATGCAAAACATGAGGGGATTGAGGGCCCTGCTCTTTCGAGCTTACAATCTAGGAGGGAGGGGATGGTGGCACAGGAGGAGATAGCTGTGGGGGATGGAGTGGTAGGAAGAGTGGAGGAGGTCGGTCAGGGGGTAGGGTAGGCTTCCCTGAAGAGATGGGTTTTCAGGGTGCGCCTAAAGGAGAGGAGAGTAGGTGATAATCTGATGGGTTGGGGCAGGGAGTTCCAGAGGGTGACACCCTGAGAAGTCCTGGAGGCGGGCATGGGAGGAGGAGACCAGGGAACTAGAGAGAAGGAGGTCTTGTGAGGAGCGGAGTGTGCGTGTGTTGGGCGGTACTTGGATATTAGGTCAGTGATGTAGTTCGGGGCAGTATGGTGGACGGCTTTGTACGTCAGTGTTAGGATTTTGAATTTGATCCGTTGTGCAATCGGAAGCCAGTGGAGGGATTGGCAGAGGGGGGTGGCGGAGACAGAGCGGTTGGAAAGGTGAATGAGTCTGGCAGCCGTATTCAGGATCGATTGAAGCGGGGATAGCCAGCAGCGAGGCAGGCCAGTGAGGAGGGAGTTGCAGTAGTCGAGTCGTGATATGATGAGGGAGTGGATGAGCTGTTTAGTGGTTTCTGGGGTTAGGAACGTGCGGATTTTGGCGATGTTGCGGAGGTGGAGTCTGGATGAGTTTGTTAAAGATTGGATACAAGAACTCAGTCAGACAAGTAGCAAAACAAATCATCACTTTTATCACAATTTCTCTTATTTTGGCTGAAATAAGCAAGAAGATGCAAATTCTTCCTTATGGACTTTTTGGTTACACAACAAAGACTCTACATATTGATTGGATCCGCATGATATAACCAATAGATGTATACACCATCAGGGGTGGGAATTGACCATCTTAGGTCTTAATAAGACATGTGATCTCATGAGATCCTATCACTGGGGTTCATTTACTGAAGGAGTAGAGAATGCAAATGAATGTTATTTAGTTTAGTGAATCAGGTAAATCAGGTCTTCACTAATCATCCAATCATATGTAAGCACAATGTTTCTAAGGCACACATTAATGCAGTTCTGGAATCATCAATACATTATGAATGTTGTTATTTTTAAAGCTAGCAGTGTAGGCACCTGAATATAATTTGGCATCAGTCTCGTTGAGTCCCCTGTACAGCAGAGTTCAGATTAGGAGATGGAGAAGCAGCACATGGAGCCAATCCTGTGCTCTGCAGTGCATGGAGTATGCTGGTAGGAGGAGAGAGAAGAGTGACAGTGACTGTGCATTGTGGGTGGAGGTGGGGGTGGAGAGAGTAGAGAGTTGAAGGTGGAGAAGAGTCGACGAGGATTGGAGGAGAGGGCCTTGATGAGGGTCAGGAAGTAGGCTTGTTTGGCTGCGTGGAAGGAGGAGGTGTAGGTGTGGAAGGCAGATTTGTAGCGGGTGAAGGCTTGTTGGGATTTGGTTTGGCACCATAGTCGCTCCAGGGCATGACTGTGTCGTTTGAGGGTTTGGGTGTGATCAGTCTGCCAGGGCTGGAGCAGTCGGGGTCTGATGTTGCGCGTGCTTAAAGGTGCTAGTGAGACAAGGGCTGTTGACAGCGCGTTGTTGTTGGCAGTCATGGTCAAGTCGGGGCAGGACAGGGGGAGGATGCTGTCATGGAGTTGATCAGCTGCAGAGTGGAGGGGGGCAGGGTTAAGGTTGCGGAGGTTACGGCTGGTAGTAGTGTGACATTTGGTGGGGTAGGCGTTGGAGGACGAGGAGATAGAGAAGGTAATCAGGTTGTGGTCAGAGAGAGGGAAGGGGGTGTTAGTGAGGGTAACAAAATCTCTCCATCTATTTTGGTGCTGAATGTGATAAATGTATGTTGTCGGAGCCTTGAGTCTAGTCAGGATGCCCGTGACATGTTCTCTTTTACTGTTTAGACAGTTCATCGGTAGAGATGTTGATAAGATCTGACAATTTCTGCCAAAAATGTTTTCCCTGTTGGCTGAGTGCACTCCAGGGTGAATCTAAAAGATCAAATTTCCCCATTTTTAAGTCTAATAGTCAAAGGTTTGCTAACAAAAAAAGGGCATGAGGTGGGCATTGTCTTCTGTACCAATGACAGCATGTTTGGACATATATGCAGAAATGTTTTTGTCTGGCACAGTGGTCAGGTCTGGAGGTGTGGGGGGACCTAATGGAATCTGGAAGCGCCCTTAAAGATAAGGACACCACAAATATCCAGCCCTATGTGAATAGGTAGAAGGTACATTGTACCCCAACTGATTAAACATTTACCATAGTCAATAAGCACACAGGTACATTTAAAAAAGTCATTTTTAAATCATAAAAACAGTGCTTTGAATCTACCATCAAGCATGTTGTCCAGAGATGCAGATCTGTGTCATTCACAATGAAGTACTTCAAGGAAAAAAACGCTGATCTTTCTAACCCAAATACACCCAGGGGCGGACTGAACATTTGGAAACTCGGGCACTGCCCGAGGGCCCGGGGTCAGTAAAATGATTTGTAAATCACAAATGTTTAGAACAGATCGGGATCAACAGCTGTAACAATGTAACTGAGCCCTGGATTCCCCCTTGAAGAACAAGGACACAAATGAGCAGTAAAAGGTGACTCAGTCCAGGCGTTAGATGATCTCTATGGTGGAGGATACCAGGGGTGGACTGACCATTTGGAAACTCGGGCAATGCCCGAGGGCCCGGGGTCAGTAGGGGGCCCCATGAGATTTCCCTGGTACCTTTTTCATAGGCTTTTTGAGTTTGGACAGGGACACAGGGGCCCTATGATCCCCTATTGCCTGGGGGCCCCATGAGTTGCCAGTCCGCCCCTGTCTACACCCATCTCCTCCAAACCAATAATATCACATGAGATATTTGGATCACATGACATTTTTTTCCAGTTATCTCATGCAATATTGAAAATGTCACTTCACTAGTACAAAATGTACAGTAAATACCGCATAAACTGACTCTAAAAGTCAATTCACGAAAACAATATAAATAAATAAATAATGTTGAACAAGCCGTGGTTTAGTCACGCGTTATTCAAGGAATAGGTTTAATTAGCACTGATTGAAGAAACCGGCATTAGCCAGAGTCCCCCGAAGTACATCTAAAGTGCATCATCATGAACACCGGCCACCGATATAAACTGAAAAAGAAAAACCCCAACCCCCACTGATGCTTAGTTCTCGATGAATGATAGCTCAGCCGCCTCGCAAACTAAATAAACAAAGAGGCAGGGCCACCTGATGATGTCATAAATGACATCATAAATAAAGGATTTGTAAAAAACTACTTTTTTAATTTACTTTTCACACTTTTTTAGTGAATGAATAGGGGGGTAGTATGTACCTCTGCTCATTCACATGGGGGGTCCACGAGCTGGGGGGTAATTTTTTAAAAGGGGTTTCCAGATTTCAATAAGTTCCCGACCCATAGACCCCCACAACCACGTCCTAGGGCTGTGGGGAAGAGGCCCTTGTCCACATCAAAAAAGGGTGCTTTGGGGGGGACAGGGTGCTTTGGGGGGGGAGTCCCCCCTGCCCTAAAGCACCCCCCCATGTTGATTGTGGCCTGGTATGATTCAGGAGGGAGGGCTTGCTCTTAATCCACTCCAAAGGGCCTGTTAAGTATTGGGGGGACCCCCATGTAATTTATTTTTTTTTACATTTTTAAAAGCTGGAAATTCTTTTGTTTTTACATTCTTTTGTCAATTGGGAAGCCTTTTGACAGCAGATGAGTCATGGTTTCTAAGGGTGTGGAGGCCTCCTGCTTCTTGGCAGCCATGTTGTTTTCTGGTTATTAAAGTGGAAGTAAAGGCCAAACCCAACTAATGCTAAACCTTCTCTCAGCTACAATCCAAGCCTAATCTATCTAGCCTTGTAAAGAGAAAATCACTATACTTACCTGTTCTGCAGCCTCTCCGGTCTGTTCCCAGGCTGAGCTGTCAGTGGTGACTTCAATGTGTGGGAATGTGCAGGAGAGGCAGGTGACAATGGAAGCCCCATAGTAAATCTACAGTATGGTGACATCACTTCACAGGCTCTTCACAGCCGTTGTCGGATGTATCCTGTACACAGAGGGTGTCGCTGGATACTGGACCGGAGAGGCTGCAGAACAGGTAAGTATAGCGATTTTCTCTTTACAAGGCTAGATAGATTAGACTTAGAATGTGGCTGTGAGAAGGTTTAGCATTAGTTGGGTTTGGCCTTTACTTCCATGTTAAGGACGCTGCTTACCGCCGGCATTAATATACAGCTGGCTTTTACTACTAAAATATCGCATCACTTCATAACATAACTCATGGGGGGGGTTTTAGTAGCACTTCTTAGCAAACTGCAAACAATTTTTGAAAAATGCTACAGCCTGGTACACATAGGCCAAATATCAGCCAGTTCAACAAAAACCATCAGACATTCAATGGCTGCCAGCACTGACTGGTGTGTTCTGGCAAGGGGGGGCGAATTTTCCCCCTGTCAGAGCACTATAGCTCAGAGGGGCTCGCTGTACTAACATTGCATAATTTGTACAGAGAGCGCCTCCTGCTGGACTGAACAACATAATCATAGAGTGTACCGGCAAAACAGGTATTTTACCGCAGATCTTTGTAGATACCGCTTTGTGAATTGAGCCCGCTGTGACTAAAGTGAAGGAGAAGCATCACACACATATCACTGTCACTCTTCTCTCTCCTCCTACCAGCATACTCCATGCACTGCAGCAGCACAGGATTGGCTCCATGTGGCTGCTTCTCCATCTCCTAATCTGAGCTCTGCTGTACAGGGGAGTATCTGAACAAGAGACTGATGCCAATTTATATTCAGGTACCTACACTGCTAGCTTTAAAAATAACAACATTCATGATGTATTGATGATTCCAGAACTGCATCAATGTGTGCCTTAGAAACATTGTGCTTACACATGATTGGATGATTAGTGAAGACCTGATTTACCTGATTCACTAAACTAAATAACATTCGTTTGCATTCTCTACTCCTTCAGTAAATGAACCCCAGTGATAGGATCTCATGAGATCACATGTCTTATTAAGACCTAAGATGGTCAATTCCCACCCCTGATGGTGTATACATCTATTGGTTATATCATGCGGATCCAATCAATATGTAGAGTCTTTGTTGTGTAACCAAAAAGTCCATAAGGAAGAATTTGCATCTTCTTGCTTATTTCAGCCAAAATAAGAGAAATTGTGATAAAAGTGATGATTTGTTTTGCTACTTGTCTGACTGAGTTCTTGTATCAGAGATTCCTCACTTGGTGACTTACCTCTCTGTGTGCAGCTGTAGCCGTCAGTATCTGAATAAAAGGAAAAAATGTAGATATGAGATCCCTACAAAAGCATTCTTCTCTACAAAAAGGGGCAACAACTTCAACTGTTCTGTTTGCTTAAATCCAAATACCCACCCCCCTCTCATCATAAAAGTCAACTCCCCCTCCCATCATCAAAAAAGTCAACTTCCCCTCCCATCCTTCATAAAAAGTCAACTCCCCCTCCCATCACAAAAAGTCAACTCCCCCCTCCATCATAATAAATGCATTTCCCCCTAGATCATAAAATGTAATTTCCCCTCCCATCAAAAATTTATCCCCCCCCCCATATATATAAAATTCAACTTTCTAAGGGCTGTGCCATCATAATAAAGGGGCTCGATATAAGGGCTCGGTTCATGTGACATTTACCTTAGCTGAATCTGTAAAATAATTTAAAATCAATTTAATTCAGTTTGTGCTGAAACGGCAACCTGCTTGGGGGATTTTAACTTCTGGCAGAAAGTGAAATGTTGCACTTCTATTGAAAATGTTTACCCAAAGTATTAGATAAAACGTGACTTTTATTGAAGGATGATGATCATATGAAAAAAAATCAAATACCTTTAAATTCCTTTTGGTAACTTTAATTTTCCTGAATGCATCCTTATTTTGTTAAAAAAATGTCTCCGCCCCCTGGGGGAGTCTCCGCCCCCTGGAAGAATAACACAAGGTGACACACATTGTACATGCCAATGAGGGTCTGGAATGCATTTTGGGGTCCCCTTGCCATTAAAAAAGTGAACTGTGAAAATAAATATTACCATGCAAATGTTTTAGCTCTTACATGGTCACTTTGAGGAAAGATAATGCCATGGGGATCGAAAAGAACTCCCCCAAAAGTCCAGTGCTCTACATTAGGTAGATGTATATACTATATATGATCTTTATATATGGACATATTATGATGGGAAAGCCTTGACTATGCCAATGCAGTAGGAGTGACTTTATTATGATGCCAGTGGGGAGTTCAGGGATTTTTGTGAGAAGCTAAATTAGACCAGAAAATATTGCAGCACAACTTTTTGTCACTTTGCTGCGGAAAATAAAGAATGGCCTACCCCCAGTCTATCATACAAAATCCTTTAGAGGCTAGTATAGAGTTTATGGGGGTTGCCACAGGATGTAAAAAATGGTGTACTGATCTACCCTAAAACAAAGAGCAGACCTGGTCTAGCCTGTGTATGGCTTTTACTGCAGGGAAATTCATGCTAAAAATAGTGCCCCCCCAATATCCCCCAAAAAATCCATACCAGCCTGGCAGACCCCGATGTCATTGATGAGGATAAGGGTCTTTCTTTACAACCCAGTGTTTGTGGGGGTGTGGTGTGGGGGGGGACTTATCAAAATCTGGAATTTCTTCAAGATATGGGTGGGGCCCATATACCCAGCCCCCTTTTATAAATAAGTACAGGGTATATAGTACTTTTGGTCCTCTATTAAAAAAGGGAAATAAATCCAGCATTGTAAACCCACCCTTATCCATGTCATCCAGTCATGTATCCTTGTCAGTGACAAAGATCTACATCCATCGATCACAAAAAGAAAACATAAAGTGATGAAAATTCATGAATCCCTCTGACTTACATTCCAACTTCAAGAAATCAGATGTATTCATGCATTGTCATCTCTGGATCCATCTGATATATTATATGTTTATGTACAACCTCCGAGGAGGAATGAGAGAAAACGTGTTGAATATGAATATATATTGTGTATGTACAGTGTATGTACTGCATAATAACTTATTTAATTATCCGCTGATGTGTGGGAGTTTGTTTTCTTCTTCCGGGGTGTAGTTATATTTATTGTGTTGGTTTTCCATGTCTGATCACTAATGAGCAAGAGAAAGGGCGGCGACCCCTGAGACATTCATTCTTCCTTCCTGGTGAAATGTACGTTTGAATAAAGACAATGCAGGATCTGTGCTCCATCATTTATGAATATACTGTACTGTATATACTGTATATATATACTGAAGGCAAAATGGGGTCCAACCTGTTACTAGCAAGGTGTACCTAATAAGGTGGCCGGTGAGTGTATCTATATATATATGCCAACACAAAACAAGAAGATCAACAAAGCAAGTAGAAGCAAAGATAAATGTAAATGTAAAAAACTATGTATTGATAAATATTTTACTATTTTACATTTTTTAGGGGTGATGCCCGGAGGTTTAACTATACTTTGAAAAAGGAGATGCTTTTGTGACAAATGTATTGTAAACCACAAAGAATCTTTTCAATATATTTAATATTAAATAGTTTTATTTTAACTTGATCTTTTTGTATTGTTTTGACAACCAGATATATTGTTTTTGTGGAAATCTGTATATATATATATTGTTTTTTGGTCTAAGGTAATCAGGATGTGGTGCCGTGTTGATCGTCCCATCAATCCATTGTACAATATTTATTAGATATGAGATATTTGTATACTTAATGCTCACTGATTGATAGAAATATGATTTACTTTTTTGCTGCTCTGTGCTATCATGGATATTGTTTTTATGTCTGTTTAAAGCCCAGGTGAAGGGGGTTTATTAATGTTTGGTTGGTTACATTTGTAGCTGTTAAATATTCTACTTTTGATTGAGAATCTTTTTGCCCTTCCAGGTTGGAGTGAAACACTCACTTTTGTTGTTTCTTTATTACGTTTTCACTGATTGCATGCTTTCCTATCCTGTTATATTTTTTGTAGGGGAGCAGCCTAAACCTTTCACAAGGCAGAGAAATATTTTGGGCTTGAGTGTGTTTCTTTCTATAACTGGATCAGTATGACAGCCAGGCGATTAGGATTCTTTGAAGGTGGCCGACAATGGCAGCCCTGATATTTGTCTCTGTACATTTTTTATGTATTTTAATATTTCCACAGAAATTTTCATTACAAATACAAATTCCCCATCCTGATAGTAGTTCTGTCATAAAAGAGTAAAACTCTGGAAAGAGAATGATAACTTACCAGGGTCAGAGAGGTGGGGAACTCTGAAAAACAGAAAAACAGAAACATCAGAAAAGAGATTATATGGAGAAGTATACAGTATGTACTGCATAATAACTTATTTAATTATCCGCTGTGATGGAAGTTTGTTTTCTTCTTCCAGTGAAAGTATATTTATTGTGTTGGTTTTCCATGTCTGATCACTAATGAGCATGAGAAAGGGCGGCGACCCCTGAGACATTCATTCTTCCTTCCTGGTGAAATGTACGTTTGAATAAAGACAATGCAGGATCTGTGCTCCATCATTTATGAATATACTGTACTGTATATACTGTATATATACTGAAGGAAAAATGGGGTCCAACCTGTTACTAGCAAGGTGTACCTAATAAGGTGGCCGGTGAGTGTATATATATATATATATATATATGCCAACACAAAGCAAGAAGATCAGCAAAGATAAATGTAAATGTAATAAAACTATGTATTGATAAATATTTTACTATTTTACATTTTGTAGGGGTGATGCCCGGAGGTTTAACTATACTTTGAAAAAGGAGATGCTTTTGTGACAAATGTATTGTAAACCACAAAGAATCTTTTCAATATATTTAATAATAAATAGCTTTATTTTAATTGATCTTTTTGTATTGTTTTGACAACCTAGAAATCAGATATATTGTTTTTGTGGTTAAATCTGTATATAGAGTATATATTGTTTTTGGTCTAAGGTAATCAGGGATGTGGTGCCGTTTGATCGCCCATCAATCCATTGTACAATATTTATTAGATATGAGATATTTGTATACTTAATGCTCACTGATTGATAGAAATATGTTTTACTTTTTTGCTGCTCTGTGCTATCATGGATATTGTTTTTATGTCTGTTTAAAGCCCAGGTGAAGGGGGTTTATTAATGTTTGGTTGGTTACATTTGTAGCTGTTAAATATTCTACTTTTGATTGAGAATCTTTTTGCCCTTCCAGGTTGGAGTGAAACACTCACTTTTGTTGTTTCTTTATTACATTTTCACTGATTGCATGCTTTCCTACCCTTTTATATTTTTTGTAGTTGGCATATATATATGCCAACACAAAACAAGAAGATCAGCAAAGATAAATGTAAATGTAATAAAACTATGTATTGATAAATATTTTACTATTTTACATTTTTTTAGGGGTGATGCCCGGAGGTTTAACTATACTTTGAAAAAGAGGATGCTTTTGTGACAAATGGATTGTAAACCACAAAGAATTTTTCAATATATTTAATAATAAATAGTTTTATTTTAATTGATCTTTTTGTATTGTTTTGACAACCTAGAAATCCCATATATTGTTTTTATGGTTAAATCTGTATATAGTGTATACCGTATATTGTTTTTGGTCTAAGGTAATCAGGGATGTGGTGCCGTTTGATTGTCCATCAATCCTTTATGAAATATTTATTAGATATGAGATATTTGTATACTTAATGCTCACTGATTGTAGAAATATGTTTTACTTTTTTGCTGCTCTGTGCTATCATGGATATTGTTTTTATGTCTGTTTTAGCCCAGGTGAAGGGGTTTATTAATGTTTGGTTGGTTACATTTGTAGCTGATAAATATTCTACCTTTGGTTCAGAATCTTTTTGCCCTTCCCAGGTTGGAGTGAAACACTCACTTTTGTTGTTTCTTTATTACGTTTTCACTGATTGCATGCTTGACTATTGCATTCCTTATAACAGAAACCCACATAATTGTTGTTGGCCTTCGAAGGCACCCCAAAACGATCCGAAATGCACCTGCGGACAATCCCATATACACTAGGCCTCCAGCCGCAACCAACCAGCTCGGAGACAACTCATACCGTCCGCAGTGCAGCACCACCACCTTCCAGTTAAACCTTGGTTAACTGGGAATGTCCCCCGGCATCCCATACCACGGATGGGTCCCACACCATTGTTGTTTACCTTCCAAATAAGAACCGCCTCCAAAGACCAACAACCGCCACCAACCATTCCTTATAACAGAAACCACAGAATTGTTGTTGGTCTTCGAATGGCACCCCCAAAACGATCCGAAATGCACCTTGCGGACAACCATATACACTAGGCCTCCAGCCGCAACCAACCAGCTCGGAGACAACCATACCGTCCGCAGTGCAGCACCACCACCTTTCCAGTTAAACCTTGGTTAAATTGGTGGAATGTCCCCCGGGCATCCCATACCACGGAATGGGTCCACACCATTGTGTTTACCTTCCAAATAAGAACCGCCTCCAAAGACCAACAACGCCACCAACCATTCCTTATAACAGAAAACCCACAGAATTGTTGTTGGTCTTCGAAGGCACCCCAAAACGATCCGAAATGCACCTGCGGACAACCATATACACTAGGCCTCCAGCCGCAACCAACCAGCTCTCAGAGACAACCATACCGTCGCAGTGCAGCACACACCTTCCAGTTAAACCTTGGTTATAAACTGGGAATTGTCCCCGGGGCATCCCATACCACGGATGGGTCCCACACCATTGTTGTTTACCTTCCAAATAAGAACCGCTCCAAAGGACCAACAACCACCGTATGAACTCAACATAATCCCCCCCTCTACCTGGAGGGACCCAAAACTCTCACCCAAACAGGGAGGGTGGGAGGGAAGCTCACACTTCTTGCCGTCCCAGCTAACTGACTCCCCCTCACCGAACCTCCCATCCTAAGGTGCAGCAAAACCCCACCTACCACCAACCTCTACCAATCAGTCTACCCCCCACTAACAATAACAAAAATCTTCCTGGAGCTACCTTAACCCTTTCTGCTCTTCCTTCCCCACTCTGGGCCTAGTCATGTATGCCCTGCGCTATTTTCTTCTTTCTTTCGCTACGGGCATTTCTTGACGTATTGCACCAGAGATAGGCTCGTCCACTTCCACTTCCCCATTACCACCATTACCGTTCCGCCACCAACCCCCTTTCCCCTTAACTAATTATACTAACAAAAGACATAACACCAATTTTTTTGAGTAAATGGCCAACATGCCTATTTTATTAACAACTCAAGTTACAATACACCAACCATTCCTTATAACAGAAACCCACATAAATTGTTGTTGGTCTTCGAAGGCACCCCAAAACGATCCGAAATGCACCTGTGCGGACAACCATATACACTAGCCTCAGCCGCAACCAACCAGCTCGGAGGACCCAACCATACCGTCCGGCAGTGCAGCACCACCCAACCCTTCCAGTTAAAACCTTGGTTAACTGGGAATGTCCCCGCGGGCATCCCATACCACGGATGGGTCCCACACCATTGTTGTTTACCTTCCAAATAAGAACCGCCTCCAAAAGACCAACAACCGCCACAGCACGCTGGGTAAGCCCTTACCCATGCGTGCCACGCCACCATACGAACAGCCCGCTGCATGCCTATCCTGCAGATCCAGGGTACCATAAATCCGTCCCAACCGCATTCAAACATGTACCCCATCGCACCCTGAGATACCGCCAAGTATCCAACCTCCAACTCCAAGTGCCAGACCACCAACCCCCCATGGGTGACTATAAGAAACGCCCCACCACCTCACTGTTTAAACCTTAATCCGAGCCTTGTTGAGCCTCTCTACGACCGCGCCCAACGCCAAGAGGTACGGGCGACAATGTCGGACCACACTCCACCACCATCCCGGATAAGCCCGCCGCAACTGAAGAAAGTCCAGCTTGACATCTCGCACCAGCTCCCGCTCAGCGTGCCTGAAAAAACACCCATTGCCCCACTGGACGACGGGACAAAATTCTCCGAAACCGCCCGCACTGGGCACACCAGCGAAAGCCGGAAGAACGAAAAAAAACGCACCACCCGACCACCACGTCCCCAATTGGTCCGTTCTTAGACCGACGTACCCAGCACCTCCACCCATTCACCAAAGCACCTGACTTCATCCACCAATAAACCCCCCAAGAACCGATTTGGACGGGCTAACGAGCTCCCCAATACGCAACGCCCCAAAAAAGGCTACCAGGCAAAAGCCGCCCGAAAATAAGCACACCTCAAAAAAGTACGAAGAACACACAGACCATCGTAAATGCACAAACAAAGACCCCAACAACTCAAAGGACACCGGACGACGATGAATCCTTACGTTGATGAGCGCTCAGGTAGACCCCGGAGAGCCTGCCGAACTCCCATTAAAATCTTCAGTGAAATCTCTGACACCCTTGCAACTTAACGAAAAGAATGCCAAAACCCGCCAGTCGGCGATCCACCGCAGCAGCCGACAGCCTCCCCCCTCCGCTCAAAATTCCGCGCCACAAAGTACAATACCGCCAAAAACACCTCCGGCCCCCAGGGATCAATCGCAACCCGCTTGTAGCAGATCCAGCCACTCCCACCAGACCCTAGAGTATGCAAGACCAAGTCGCCTCACTCACCGAACGCCGGATCCAGCCCGCAAGGACTCCAAGGCAATCTCCCACAGCCCGTCGGGACAAGGAACCCCGTGTTGCTCCGCCGCCGGCGCCACCTCTCAGAATTTGTCCCCACTGAAGAGCGAGACAAAGCGTCAGCCACGGTGTTATCAACCCCAGGGAGACGCACCGCATGGAGAAAAACATTCAGACGCAGACAACGCAACACTAAATGGCGAAGGCAAGGCCCCACCGGTCGTGAAGAAGCTGAGACCCGATTGATGACCTGATGAACCACCCCAAATTGTCACAGTGACAACGCCTTTTGTAGGCGTTTAGCACGTTTAGATTTCGAAAATCCTCTCGCCCAAACACCTCAACCGCCAACACCGCGAAAAAGTTCCAACAACACCAAGTTGCGAAGAAAACCCGCCTCCCCGCAGGAAGCTTGGCCACGAGGCCGTACTCCATCAACTCCTGGAAAAAGCCCCATAGCCCGCCGACGCCGCCGCGTCGCCCTGAACCATTCCAGAAGGCAGAAAATTGCCTAACAGGCCAGACATCCAGAGAGCCCGCCCATTAAACGAATCAAAAAGGTAATTGCCACAAATGTGCAATGTCACGTCATCCCCTGATGATCCCGAGTCAACCGAATAAATGTTAAGGGGGAGGTAATCCCTGCCGTCGCCGCCCCGCCAACCGGCGCGGCAGAACACCGACCCATGGGCAGAATCCGACAAGCGAGTTTAATGGTTTTGCCCAACAAACGACTGTAAGGCCCGCAGTCTGATTTTTTCGCTTGCCCCAGCCCCCCCGTAGGTTCCCCTCGTAGAGCCACCAGCTTAACCTCAGGCAAGCGGCACTCCATCGTGCCGGAATACAAAACAATGCCCCAAGAAAGTCATCTCCATAGACGCGGGCCACAGTTTCTTATTCCACCGCCTAGAGCGGAACCCCGAAACGTTCTAGCAACGATTGTTGCAAATGTGGCCAGCTAAAACTGCACATACTCCGGGAATCTGGCTTAACGGACCCACGCAAAGAAAATCATCCAAATATTGGATGATCCCGAATTCAACCCCTGAGACATCCCGCACCACCCACTCCACGAATGAACTGAACCTCTCGAACAAAGCGCAAGATATAGATACACCCCATAGGAATGGCACTTATCAACGTTAAACAATAGCCCTGCCAATGACAACCCAAAAAAGAAAACTGTCCGGATGGACTTGGCAACAGCCGGATAAAAAACCGACTCAACGTTCGATTTCGCCAGAATGAGTCGCACCGCGCCCCATACCGACGGACCCAGAAAAACAGCCACATCAAAAAGACTGTAAGACATCCGAAACATGACTCCCCTCCGAATCATAATAGCATCATTCACCGACCCCCCCTTAGGGAAGGACAGGTGGTGAATTAACCTAAACGCATCAGGTTCGGCTCCTTCTTGGGCACAACCCCCAAGGGAGAAACAACCAAAGTCCCACAAACGATCGGAGCGCAAGCAAACGGACCCCCCATGCGTCCCAACCCCACTTCCTTACGCACACTTAGCCCAAACCCCCTCCTCAGCCGCAAGGCTGACCCGCAAATTTCCGAGCTAAGGGAGGAATCAAAGTCAAAGTACACGGGATGCGAAAAATCCTCTCCGAAAAACCCTCCGATCAGCAGCACTGCAGCTGCGCTATCCAGGATACCTCTTGAGAGAAAGCCTCATCCTTATCCACACGCACCGGAGTGTCGTCCCTCATACCAGCATGCGCTCTCCGGAAAGGCCCACGAACCCTCGCGCAGGAAACCAGCGCCGACAATGGATGGGGAGCGCCCCGAACCCGGAACATTTGTGCCTTGTAAAACGGCAAGACCCTACCAAATCATCAACACGTCCCCTATTGGACACTGCCAGAAGAACCCCTGACGCCCTGCGAGGCGCGATTTGTCCCGGGGAGATACGAAAACCGCCCGGCCCCGTCTCTAAAAAAAAAAACTCAAACCAGGGCCCTCGCGCTGTGTCATGAGACGCATCCAGAGGCCGAACGTCCTTAATGGATCCCAAACGCAGCACGACTGGCGAGGAACCTCGCCCTCCGCAGCCTAAACTTGCTTCAACGTTACCGGAAGCTACGCAGTCCCCAGAAACCCTGGGTGAAGCCTCACCATTTGGTGGCATCAAGGATAACAGCACAGTGCCGAGGCGAATGGTTCAGGGAGCCTTCTCCCCAAATCACACTAGCATCGATCGTCGGAACGCCTGCAACCAATTTGCACAGGTAAACGCGGGAATTAAAACGAAAAACGCCGCTGCTCCGCTTCACCCGCCTACGCTCTGTCAACCCGTGACCCTTACAAAGGATAAAAACGCTCCAAAGGCAAGAGTGAGAATATATCAACGTGTACTCACAACTCCAAAAGCTGAACTCCCCGTACTTCCGGACTGTAAATGCGCACCCAAAGGGCCGTCAAAAACACCACGTAGCACTTCGCCCCCTTGCCGAGTCCGCCAAGCCCGACAGGCCCGGACTACACTCGAATCCGCGGAACGCCACAGACACCGCGGTGAGGGGGCCGCAGTGAACCGCGATCACGTGTCGTGGCCCGGAAACAACCCCTATCCCAGAACCCATGAGGAGAAGAGACGCCCGCCGGACACGCCGCACGTCCCCGCTGTTCCTGTACAAGTAACACTCGAACCTTCCCCCACCAGTCCGGCGGGAGCCACGCGCCAGATAGCAGGCCCAGGGCGCCCCCAGACCACCGCCCACTTCAAGACGCCGAAACAGTCCTGCAAACCGGAGAATTCACCGCATCACCGAGACCCCACCCATACCCGACGAGGGGTGGGAACGCCGGACAGGTGCACGCCGCAGAGGGCCGCGCCCACCGTAAGCGGCCCTACCACACACCCAGCATGTCCCGTTAACGCAGAAGAAAAAGAGAGAGAACCCCATAACCAGGTAACTCACCAGGCTAGCCCAGGAGACTGGCCCTCCTTCAGCCGCTGTGCCCTCACGAATTCCACCGTTGTAGAGGGCAGCCAGAGCCGTTGCCTCTCCATCTGGTTCCGACAGCTCCCCCTCCCGACCCTCCGTCCCCCTCCGCACGCTGTTCAGATGCCTCCCTCCACCCCAGGAGCCCCCTCCTTCCACTACCCCCCCTGCTGATCTCTGTCCCCCGCTCCCCTCCCCCCCCCCACGTCCCTCGCCCTCCCCGGCCCCCCAGAAATGCTCACCCCGCCTCCTCGGGCTCCGATCCCTCACACTGCCAGCTGCCCCCCCCCCCAGCCTCCCAGTCCCTTCCCCCTGACTCCCCTGTCCCCCCGCCAGAGCAACCCTCCCGACCCCTTTCACCCTTCCCTGCCGGCCGCAGCGAGTAGACCACGTCCCAAGCCCCCGCAGAACTCCCTGCCCCATTTACTCCGTCTCAGTTGCCGCCTCCCCACGGCCCCTCCCCCCCCCACTGTAGCCCTAGGCCGAACGCCCCCACCCACTGATTCTCACCACCGCCCCCCCGGGCCCCCCCGCAGGGAGGACACCGGCTCCCAGCCCGCCCCCTGGGCTCCGCCTTGACCCCCACCCTTGTCAGTGGAGGAGCCTCAGCAATTCTGCTATCTGGCCTCCATCCCGTTGTGTGGGCGGGGGGGGAGGGGCCTCCCCCGCACCTCCCCCCGCCCACTGAGCACCGTCTCCAATGGCGGGGACTCCCATTTCGACCCCGGCTTCCCCCCTAGCAGAGGCGCAAGGGATGCGCGCCCCGCAAGCAGAGCCGCGGAGGGGCCCGATCCGGGGCTAACCCATCCCACCCCCAATGCCCCCCTTCTGGGACACCCCGGGGGAGGAGCCCCGCTAAAGGTTCCGGAGGCCCTAGAGACCTCCCAGCACGTGGGCCCTCCGTCCGCCCCCCCCTGCAGTTGGTGATGAGTGCCCGAAGCTCTGCACGAGATTCCGAGACTCCCGGCTCTGCCCAGTCTCATTCCCCCCAGTCCTCTGCTCCCCCCACCCTCCTCCCCCCCTGAGCCATAAGGCGCCTCCCCATGGCAGGGCTAAAGGTTGCCTGAAAGCAAGGTGTGCTAAACCCCTCTCCCAGACCAAGCTCCACCACTCTTGCCGTCCTCCCTAACTGACTCCCCCTCACAGCCCCCTCGCCCCCTAAGGTGCAGCCTCCACGCATTCAAACCCCCCCTACAGACCAAACCTCTACCAATCACTAACCCCCCCCTAAACACCCCCCCAATCCTCCTGGAGCTACCTTAACCCTTTCTGCCCTTCCTATCCCCCACTCCGGGCCAGTCCATGGCCCGCCCCAACCGCCCCCTCGTTCCCTCCCACCCTCTCCCGCTACGGGCATTTCTTTCCTATCCTGTTATATTTTTTGTCCCTCCGCCAATGCCTCGTCCCCTTTCACAAGGCCCCCCCCTATTTTGGGCTTCACCCTGAGTTTTTTTCTATAACGTGGACAGTAAACCCCGACGCGGTTCCCCATTCCCTGTCGGCCCCCCCCCCCCGACGAATCCCACCCAACCTCCCCCTAGATACCCCCCCTTCCCCCCCTGTATCTTTTGTATTTATTTTATCAAATCCACAGTGACCCCATTACAATAACGCAATTCCCCACCGTCCTGATAGTATCCCCCCCTTCTCTGTCATAAAAGAGTGAAACTCTGAAAAGAGAATGATAACTCCCCAACCCAGAGAAGGTGGTGGAAACTCTGAAACAAGAAACATCAGAAAAGAGATTATATGAGAAAAGGAACATTAATAAATGTGATTTGTGTCCCTCCATCTGCTGCCCCCTTTTCTTTCAACAGACTGGAGCATAAACTGAGAACATTTTCAGTATTTTTTACAAACCCTCCCCCGCACCGATGCCCACCATTCCTGATCATAATTACAATCAAGAAACAGGTCATTAGAAGTAGAAAACGGTGACCCTGGATGATGCCTGAACAAAGATGGGGCCATGCTTCCCAGAGAAAATCAGAATGAGTAATGTCAGGGGGAGTCCCTGAGATCTCTAGAAGAGAGCCTACCCCAATAGCCCTGAAATCCCGGGAATGTGTGGGACCTCCCGCAGTCCCCAAGCTCTGGGGACCTCCAGCACTGAAAAAATGTAATGATAAAGGGCCCACCCCTATGATGCTGGCTGCTGGGGGATCTATTGTTGTGGGGAATATTTTTGTGTGGTGTCTCCCCCTTGTGGGGGGGTTATTTTTGCATGGGGGTATATTGTTGCTGGGAAGTGTTGTTATTCTTGTGGGGTGTTATGTTTCTGGGTGGGCTTTTGGTTGCTGGGTGGGGGGGAGACAAAAAAGGTTTGGGTTTAACTGTTAAGGGAGGGGTATATTATTAATAGCCATCCTCGGGAGATTGCACGTCCCCCTGCTGGGGAGTGCTATTGTCCCCCCTTGGGTGTATTATTCTGTTGCTGGGGGTCTATTGTTGCTTTTCCGTGTATATTTTCTGTTTGCTGGGGGGGTCACAATTGTTGCTGGAATCCCAATGGGATCTGGTTGCACTGATTTTTGTTGTTATCCCATGTCCTTAGCATGGTCTTATTTGTTCTGTTATTCTCTAAAGGGGGCTCCCCCCAAGGAGGTGGGTACAGGGACCATTCAACCAATAACCCAACAACCATGTCGGAGGTTAGGTAGGGGGTGAAGACAAAGAGTGGGGACCAGACCAGTGGGGGACTCCCTAAGGGGGAGTACCTGAAAAAAAAAACTCTTGACCACCGCTGAAGTGATACAATACTGAGCGTGGAACAACACATCTGATGCTAGACCTGCTCCTCCCCCCCCCCTTTCCTGTTCATTATTTCTTACTGTATACTCAAGCATGCATTGTTACCCCCACCCTCTCAAAAAACCTCGCTGGAGCCCACCTGTTTGAATAACTTAATACCCCCCATCTCCCTGCTCCCGTTTGCCTCCAAGCTTCTCGAGCGCCTTGTTCACAACCGTCCCCTGAACTGCTACCCTCACAGACAACAAACTTCTTGATCCCCTACAGTCTGTCTTCTGCCCACAACATTCCACAGAAAACTGCCCGACTAAAACTCACTAATGACCTACTAACTGCTAAAACCAACGGCCATTACTCTGTACTCATCCCAACCAATGGCCATTACTCCATACTCAGAAAAAATGAGGAAGGGTTGTAACAGCGCGCAAACACTGCAAAGTCCTGGGAAATGGTAGTATGGGTGATGGTGGTATTAGTGGCTACTGTATGAAGAGCGTAGGATTCCGTGTGGCACTGAGGGCAAGGCTTCCAAATAAGCTGTAGCAACTTCTGTAGATGAGAAAAAGGAGAGAAGCGCCTCTAAGTGCAATAAGTCTTTTAATTCAAGTCTAAATGTAGAAACACTCACATGTGTGAAGTAATCATAAGCATAAAAAACCATGGTTAACAATCGTTAACAGGGGGGTGGTAACCCGGGTGAAGAGCCGTCATCTTACTGTGATGTGGGGAGGTCAGCTCTCAGCTGGAACAGCGTGGTGGCTGGAGGGGAACAGCGGTGAGGCCGGCTTTCATGCACGTCCTCCCTCAGAGCCGGATGGAACGCACGCTGGAACGTAGCGGCGGCGTGGCCGTGATGACGTCAGATCCCAGGGTGCACTGCGACGCGTTTCGGAGCATGCACTGGCCGTGGAAGGCGAAAGTGCACTCCTTTTTCAAGCACTCCTTCAAGCACTCTGCTTGAAAAAGGAGTGCACTTTCGCCTTCCACGGCCAGTGCATGCTCCGAAACGCGTCGCAGTGCACCCTGGGATCTGACGTCATCACGGCCACGCCGCCGCTACGTTCCAGCGTGCGTTCCATCCGGCTCTGAGGGAGGACGTGCATGAAGGCCGGCCTCACCGCTGTTCCCCTCCAGCCACCACGCTGTTCCAGCCGAGAGCTGACCTCCCCACATCGCAGTAAGATGACGGCTCCTCACCCGGGTTACCACCCCCCTGTTAACGATTGTTAACCACGGTTTTTATGCTTATGATTACTTCACACATGTGAGTGTTTCTACATTTAGACTTGAATTAAAAGACTTATTGCACTTAGAGGCGCTTCTCTCCTTTTTCTCATTACTCCATACTCATCCCAACCAACGGCCATTACTCCATACTCATCCCAACCAACGGCCATTACTCCATACTCATCCCAACCAATGGCCATTACTCCATACTCATACTCCTTGACCTTTCCGCTGCCTTTGACACAGTCGACCACCAGCTCCTCCTCAGTAAACTCCACTCCATCGGCCTCTGTGACTCAGGGGCTTGTTAGCGCTCTTGTTAAAGCCGGCAAGTTAAATTAAAGAAGTAAAATAAAAGTATAAAAATAAATTGTATCAAAACAAATATTAAAAAAAATCTAGCAGTTCACCACCCCGTACACAACCCCATGCAAACGTCTGGATGAGAACAACACCACATCTGATGCTAGACCTGCGTTATAGTTCCTTTCCTGTCATTATTCTTACTGAATCATGAGATAGAAAAAACACGAATATCATACTGCCTCTCAAATGCCACATCCCTATATACCTCCAAAATGTAAAAAATAATTGTGTCAGATTTTGCTGGCATTAAAGGGAGCACACATTGTAATTCATAAAAAAGGGAAACATTTTATTACAAACAAGATTGATACATTAAAATCACATTAAGATCATAACAGGTCGATAAAAGCTAATGTGTGTTTGTTATACAACTTTGACACCAGCTGCGGCTTATATTTACCACATATAGGTTTATAATATATTCAAATAAATGGCCAATTGCCTCATTCAAGAAATATGTTGTGTGGAATTAAGTCCTCATGGGGACTTATTTCTGCCGAAAAACTCTTCTAAGTGCTTCTTTATAAATATCTTGAGGATCTTCCTGACAATAGAGGTTAGCTCTGAGGAAGAAGGCTTGACCTTGACACCAACATGTGCTAGATAGTCTCAGCTACTTCATTTCATTTTATGCACTGGAGAGGTAATCTTCTCATACATTCCATCTCTGAGGACGTGACAGCACCCTGTACCTAGGATTTGATGATTTTTACATCTTTTGTGAGTATTTTAATTTAAAAAGTTGACAATTTAATGGTGTCAGAAGCAGGGTCGGACTGACCATTTGGAAACTTGGGCACTGCCCAAGGGCCCGGGGTCAGTAGGGGGCCCCATGAGATGCCCCTGGTACCTTTTTCGTAGGCTTTTTTGAGTTTGGTCAAGGACACAGGGGCCACATGATCCCCTATTGCTCCGGGGGCCCCATGAGTTGTTAGTCCGCCCTTGGTCAGAAGGTTCTGCACTAGGCCATTGAGTTTTTTCTTTTTTCTGTTTCTTTAGTATCAAAGATTACCCGGGTCAGAAGGAAGCTGCGAGGCCTGGAATAATCTCTGCACACTTTTAGTTCTGAACAGTATTAAAGGAGGAAAACTCTTCAGCCCCGTGTCCTAAATCTGTATCCTTCAACACTCGAGCGCTGATATTGTATGTGTATTTAAAGGAAACCGGTCTGTAGGTTACTTGATAAAGAGTTCAACGCCCTTTTAAATATAGGCACCACACTGGCCTTGCACCTAGTCCATTGGTACTAAGACAGCTAGAAGAAGTATTTCAAAATTAGAAACAATGGCATTTAATCAGAGCTCAGCTCTTTAAGGACACATGGGTGTAAGCCTTCTGGTCCTGATGTTTGGTTCACTTTTTTTATTCTCTGTCTCTGGACCTATTGATTTTGAGCCATTGTGGTTCATTTGAGGCTGTGGCAATACTATCCCCATTATGGGCTTGAGTTCCTCCAATTTCTTTTTATACCAAGAGCTAAGGAAAGTATTTTATAGATTTGCCTTCCTTTTGGCCCCAGTCACCAACTATGAGCTATCCCGTAAAGGGACCTTCATGCTCAGACAATTTTTTTACTAGTAACATGTTTAAATCATTTTTTTGGGGAGGGGTTTTTCGTATCTTTCCCAACCAGTTTTTTTTTTCCCTGGCAGATTTATGAGTTTTCATACACATAATGTATTATATACATATTATAGCATTAAGTTTTCTGGGAACCTATCAATCTTGATATATAAGGGGAATATTGATTGATGCACTTTTTGCATATTCTAAGTGAAGGATCTACACCTCCCTTGTTGGTCTGTAGATGTTTTATTGAGGAATAGATCTAGGTCCTCCATATGTGTCTTCCCTCCACCATCAATTGCTATGCCATAGATCACCCCTAACCCTCCCACCTAGGTTGAATCACATCAGGTGACCTGGATCTACTCACCAGCCATCCCATGGGGAGCGCACAGCAGGACCAGGAGAAGGAGAAGAGACATCGTCCTTCTCATTTTGGATTCTTCTTTCTGTATCAATCCTCCATCAATACAAACTGCTCTGAGTAATGGTTTGTTCACAAATACGATATCAGCCTTGCTGCTGCTCTTTTATAACGTTTATTTTTTTTTTTTCCAAGTCCTTGTCCTTTGGCACATTCCACATTAAATTTAATATTGACTTCCTTATACTCTACCATTACTGTCACACCAAAAATGTTACTCCGAATCATTATTATCAAGGTACCTGAACACCCACTGAGACCTCGGGGTAAATCATTTAAATATTTCCAGTAAATGACCTCAATGAGCTATCTTTAGCTATTAGAAGAAAAAAAACCTCTCTGAAGTTAATGAACATATTGAGATATTTGAGACATAAAAGATATTTAATACCCAGAATAAAGAAAAACTTACAAAACTATAAACTACGTAGAAACTGGCTTTTGTTGCATACATTTGTAAATACAAGTTGAAGCTAGATGGTTGTGCCAAGGCAACTCGGTAGAGTGCGATTCTTTACTCAAAACGGAATCCCCAACAAATGGGGTGTATATAATAGAGGCAGTGTGCAAACTTTAAGCAGGCTCACCTGGATGCAGATCCTTCACCCATAACCACTTGTCTACTAGGGAAATTTTTTTTATTTTTCACAAACATGATAAAATCTGCATTTCTTTCTTTAAACTCCAAAACAAATGTATATTTTTCTGAAATTAGAGATCCTGGAGCATAAAATGGTGGTAGAGATGCAATTTTTTATGTCATTAAATATTTGCACAGCTATTTATCAAAACACATATTTTAGCAAAAAATACACTAAAATGATATTTATCAAAAAAAACACAATATGATACCTAATTTTTGGTAAAAAAAAAATGGGGTGTTTTTGTGTAAATAGATACCAAATGTATCAAGTGGAAAAATGTGTGCATTTGTGAAATCACAAAAAATACTGTACCCAAAATTCTCCTTAGGTAACCTTCTTCTTTAAAAGTCTTTATAGGTTGTTGGGTACTGTTAACAATGAATTTTGACACTAGAATTGTTCTCATCCAGACGTTTGAAACGCGTTGTTTACGGGGTGGTGAGCTGCTAGATTTTTTTAACATTTGTTTTGATACAATTTATTTTTATACTTTTATTTTACTTCTTTAAATTTAACTTGAGGCTTTAACAAGAGCGCTAACAAGCCCCCCCCCCCCCCGATGTGATAGTATGGGCAAGTCATAGGCACTCTTTACGGAGACATCATGGGGTTTATTTACTAAAGCTGGAGAGTCCCAAAATCAGACTCCCTTCTGCATAGAAACCAATCAGCTTCCAGGTTTCATTGCCAAAGCTTCATTGAACAAGCTGAGGTTAGAAGCTGATTGGTTTCTATGCAGAAGGGAGTCTGATTTTGGACTCTCCAGCTTTAGTAAATAAACCCCCAAGAGTCTATTAGAACCCCCAATGTGTCCTTCACTATAGCTAATCAAGCACAGATACCTGATTGATGCTACCTGGTTTTCCATATCAGTTACATTTCCATGTATCCAATTTACCTGTTTTATAATGATTACATGTACATGTTAATTATACCTGTTGATCTTGGTTTTGTACTACCATTTATACCTGTTGTATATTTTGTACACAAATGACATCAAAATAGCCTGTTTTTCTTGTTTTATGTCAAAACATTTCTCTAATAGGAAAGATACAGTAGAAGAAATTTATATTTTTTTTTACATTTTATGGACTGCACTACAACTACGCTACTTTTCACTCCCTCTCTCCAGCAAAGGTGGCACTCATAAGCCCGTATTGTGTATATAATCATGTAGAACATCAGCACACCTGAGAAAAATCCTTTTGGATGAAACGTGTCGGGGCGGAGCCAGTGCTGCCATCATTGCGCATGCTGGAGCCAGAAACCAGTGGCGCTGCTCATGTTTTGACACACTTGTTAGGGCTCATGTACACTGCAGTTTCTTGACCCTCATTTTGACATTGGTTGGTATATAGGCCAGGGACCAGCAGGCACACATCTAGCTCTGAGGAAGGGAGTCCGTCTCCCAAAACGCGTCAGCTTATCCACACCAAGGGCACAGCATTGCATCCGCTGTTGTTGCGGACCACTCTTTTTGTTTTTCAATTCTCGTTGGTTTGTGAGTATATTTCTATTTCATTTAATAAATACGTGGGTCTCCGCGGTAATGCACGATGAGAGTGCGCCCTTGTCTGTTTTTGTTCACCAGTATTCAGATTTCCCCATCTTTGAGGGGCAGCACCTCTTCGTTTGGCATTTTCTATTTCCTGGTCTGCATGAAGATTTGAGCGCTGGTTTCATTTGTTTGTCTTTTGTTTGTTAGGGTTCATGTACACTTCAGCTGATAAACTCATGTTCATTAGCTTTTCTGCATTTTTTTCAGCAGCCCCTGAACCCTCCCTAAAGCTTTCCTATGTGTCCTTGTACACATTGTCTTTTATAGGCAGTTGAGTTTACAGTTGTTTTTTTGAACGCACCAAACTTGCGTTCAGGAGTAGATTTTACCGGCATTTCAAACGCCAAATGTGTGTAAATGCGTGGAAACATGGTTAACCGCGTTTATAAGCGCTTGCATTTAGAAGCGTTTTTTTTTAACTGCTCCATATCCAGATGTTGTCCAAAGCATTTTTCCATCATCAGAAATGCATGCAAAGCATTTTCCATTTATTCAAATGGGCCCGGTACACCAGATCTATACAGACAACTATTTCACTAGAGTCCCACTGAGTGCCAAGCTGCTTGACCAGGAATTCATTACACTAGAACAGCCAGGCAGGTACGCCTTTCCAACTGTAACCTTGATGGTGGGGAAAGTCTAAAGAAAAAGGGCAAAGGAAGCTTTGATGTCAGAGTGGAGGTGAGTGACAACATCTGTGCAGTGAAATGGTATGAAAACAGGGAGATCACACTGTCGTCATCCTTTGCTGGGCCAGAACTGGTGGAGAAGATTCAACAATGGAACAAAGCCACCTAAAGATATGTTGAGGTTCAAAGGTCTTACATTGTGGGTGTCTACAACAAATTCATGGGTGGTGTGGATATGTTGGTGCAGCAAATTATGTTTCCTTTGAATTCCTGCTGCTGGTACATTTACATCTTCTGGCACACCATCATCCTAGCTGTGATCAATGCCTGGCTGCTGTACAAACAGGACTGAAAAGCACGGAATGCTCCCAAGAAAAAGATACTAAACAGGAGGCTGTTCCAAGCCCAGTTAGCATCCTCTCTTATCCTAGTCGGCACAACTGTCATTAAACCAAAGAGAGGGTGACCAGGTTTAATCCATGGGAGCTCAATTCCACAGACAGGACCCCTTAGATAACAGGAAGAGACCATCCACAGAGAAAGGGAGTCCTTCAAAGGGCACCGGAGACAAAAGGTCAACTGTCCATCCACCAAAAGACATTTGCAAGGACATGTATGGTACTTTCCCTACAAAAAACAAGTAGAGGACGCCGCAGACACTGTGGTATAGGATATACCAACCCACTTTGCAGCGAGTGCAATATTCACCTCTGCCGCAAGTGCAATATCCGCCTCTGCAGCAAGTGCAATATCTGCCTCTGCAGCGAGTGCAATGTCCGCCTCTGCAGCAAGTGCAATATCCGCCTCTGCAGCAAGTGCAATATCTGCCTCTGCAGCGAGTGCAATGTCCGCCTCTGCAGCGAGTGCAATATCCGCCTCTGTAGCAAGTACAATATCCGCCTCTGCAGCAAGTGCAAATATCCGCCTCTGCAGCGAGTGCAATATCCGCCTCTGCAGCGAGTGCAATATCCGCCTCTGCAGCAAGTGCAATCAGAGGACAAGAACTGCCTTTGGGACTATTATAACTAAGCATGGCTATGAACATAGCTAAACATAATAAATGTCAAAGTTTTCATTCAATGCAGCAGGTTTTGTAGAACAAGTTTGAACATAGTTTTATAATAAATGATTATTAATAAAACATATGACTTAACAAGCAGAAAGCCCTTCAAAAATCTCTTTGGTTGGTAATTATTTTGTGATAATTAGTGTATAGAGATATAGGCCACTGATGAAGGACTTCTGGGGTTAAAGTAAACCAAGTTTTAAACTATTGGAGGCTGTCGTCTGTTTCTTTGCCGGATTGTCATCATTGGAGGGAAAGAGGGTATACAGTTGAGTTTCCTCTTGTTGTGCCCTGTGGTTCCCTGTAGTTGGATGCTCCATTAGTAGAAGGCCCACGCACCTCTGAACTTTCACAAAGCACCTATAATTTGGAATGTTCTGATCTGGTAGGAGGCTGTGTGTGTCACGTGGTGGCCGGATTCACTGGTGGCCGGATTCCAAACAAGATCTTTTTTTGGGTGGAACTAAAGGGAATGTTTTATTTATACTTCAACACACGGTGTTAATGGACTATTTCAATTATGTGGTGTTATTGACATTTTATTGGTACATTTATGTATTTGAGATCACTTTCACATTCATGAATATTTAAATGTACAGGATCTGAACCTCCCTTGCTGGGTTCCAATTTTCTTTTTCTAGGCAAGCAATGGAACTAGACCCTTCATACATTTCTAATCCCCACCATGAGCCGCTATGCCATAGACCACCTTAACCCTCCCACCCAGGTTTAATCACATCAGCTGTCATGGGGAGCACACAGCCGGACCCGAAGGAAGAGACATCCAGCTTCTCATTGTAGAATCTCCTTTCTGTATCGATTCTTCATGAACACAAACTTCTCCCAACAATTATTCTTTCACAAGTACAATGTCTGCTTTGTTGCCCCTCAAAAGGGAAAAACACAACAATGCCTCTCGGTGCATTCCTTATCATATTACATGTTGACTTCCCTTATACTTTGCCATGTTTGCTACTCAAAAAATGTTTTTGTTGTCGCCCGAAGCATTATTAACAAAATAACCGAACACTCCTTGAGACTTCGAGGTAAATAAGTTAAATATTTTCAGTAAATTACCTTTTCTGTATTGTAAGCGAAGTTTGACCATTATGTCACCTTTTCTTCACAGTTTAGCTCTTTGAATAGATCTTCAATATATTAATCTTTTAGCACCAGATAGGCAATGAAAGTAGAAGATGAGCTCCCCGGATATTCACACCTAACACAACCCAATATTTGTTTTTCTTCTGGTGCCTTCCTTTTGAGACCTCTTCTTGGGGATATTTTGGGCGCTCATTCAGAAAACTGCATTGGCTAGACTGCCTCAGCTTTAGTTTCTTAGATGTAGTCCAATTTATATATTGTGTTCTGCTGGTGGGGAGCTTTCCTGGCTGGCAGGACACAAGGCTCACTGCTGCTCACCAGAGGCTATAGCCACTGGCCAAAATCGCATGTGCAAAATCCAACAGGCTGGCTGTACTGAAGTCAATCAATGGATCAACTTGGATACAACCAGCCTGCCCATAGATGGGTCAAATCTTGGCCAGTCCAGCTGAGATTCCATCCATGGATGGCTGACTTTAGTATATTACACTTTTCTTTTAATTTTAATGTGTTTATTTCATGCTACAAGGAGATTAAATAAAACATCACATTAAAGTGTTACTAAACACACAACAGTACAATCAGTCTGTAGATGCAGTAAAGCATGCTTGTTATACTCACTGTGGAACCTAAGGGTTAATTATCTGCATTGTGTAAAAAAGCTGTTTGATCCTGTCTTCTCTTCTTCTTATACTGTCCCCAATCCATCTGCTGATAGTACAAAGCTCCAGGAATCACTCTGTGCATGCTCAGTTTGGTGTGTATGGCTAGAGAGTTTTTTTTTTTCTTTAGGAAGATGCATGTGATCAGCACAAGGCCAATCAGCACTGTCCAGAAAGAGGGTCAGGGGTCCTGCAGTATCATAGGACAGTTAGAGGGGAATGAAAACTCCTCCTACAAGCATTAACCAGTGCTCTGCTGGACACTGATAGAAGTCACAAGACTACTCTATACTGCTGGTGAGAAAAGGTATTTAGCAGTTTATATTTACTAAAATAATTACATTTCCATATTCCGTTTACTGTGGGAGACCAGTTATAGTGAATGCGGGGTCCGGGGAGACCAGATATAGTGAATTTGGGGTCCGGGGAGACCAGATATAGTGAATGCGGGGTCCGGGGAGAGCGGATATAGTGAATGCGGGGTCCGGGGAGAGCGGATATAGTGAATGCGGGGTCCTGGGAGAGCAGATATAGTGAATGCAGTGTCCGGGGACAGCGGATATAGTGAATGCGGGGTCCGGGGAGAGCAGATGTACTGAATGCGGGGTCCGGGGAGAGCGGATATAGTGAATGCGGGGTCCGGGGAGAGATGATATAGTGAATGCGGGGTCCGGGGAGTGATAATATAGTGAATGCTGGGTCCAGGGAGACCAGATATAGTGAATGCAGCGTCCGGGGAGAGCGGATATAGTGAATGCAGGGTCCGGGGAGAGCGGATATAGTGAATGCGGGGTCCGGGAGAGCGGATATAGTGAATGCAGGGTCCGGGGAGACCAGATATAGTTAATGCGGGGTCCGGGGAGAGCGGATATAGTGAATGCAGGGTCCGGGGAGACCAGATATAGTTAATGCGGGGTCCGGGGAGAGCGGATATAGTGAATGCGGGGTCCGGGGAGAACGGATATAGTGAATGCGGGGTCCGGGGAGAGCGGATATAGTGAATGTGGGGTCCGGGGAGAGCGGATATAGTGAAAGCGGGGTCCGGGGAGAGCGGATATAGTGAAAGCAGGGTCCGGGGAGAGCGGATATAGTGAATGCGGGGTCCGGGGAGAGCAGATATAGTGAATGGGGGATCCGTGGAGAGCGGATATAGTGAATGGGGGATCCGTGGAGAGCGGATATAGTGAATGCGGGGTCTTGGGAGAGCGGATATAGTAAATGCAGGGTCCGGGGAGAGCAGATATAGTAAATACAGGGTCCAGGGAGACCAGATATAGTGAATGCAGCGTCCGAGGAGAGCGGATATAGTGAATGCAGGGTCCGGGGAGAGCGGATATAGTGAATGCAGGGTCCGGGGAGACCAGATATAGTTAATGCGGGGTCCGGGGAGAGCGGATATAGTGAATGCGGGGTCCGGGGAGAACGGATATAGTGAATGCGGGGTCCGGGGAGAGCGGATATAGTGAATGTGGGGTCCGGGGAGAGCGGATATAGTGAAAGCGGGGTCCGGGAGAGCGGATATAGTGAAAGCAGGGTCCGGGGAGAGCGGATATAGTGAATGCGGGGTCCGGGGAGAGCGGATATAGTGGATGCAGAGTCTGGGGAGACCAGATATAGTGAATGCGGGTTCCGGGGAGAGTGGATAAAGTGAATGCGGGGTCTGGGGAGACCAGATATAGTGAATGTGGAGTCCGGGGAGAGCGGATGTAGTGAATGCAGGGTCCGGGAAGAGCGGATATAGTGAATGCGGGGTCCGTGGAGAGCAGATATAGTGAATGCGGGGTCCGGGGAGAGCGGATATAGTGAATGCGGGGTCCAGGGGAGAGCGGATATAGTGAATGCGGGGTCCAGGGAGAGCGGATATAGTGAATGCGGGGTCCGGGGAGACCAGATTTAGTGAATGTGAGGTCCGGGGAGAGCGGATATAGTGAATGTGGGGTCCGGGGAGAGCAGATATAGTGAATGCGGGGTCCGGGGAGACCAGATTTATTGAATGCAGGGTCCGGGGAGAGCGGATACAGTGAATGCGGGGTCCGGGGAGACTGGATATAGTGAATGCAGGGTCCGGGGGAGAGTGGATATAGTGAATGCGGGGTCCGGGGAGAGCAGATATAGTGAATGCGGGCCCGGGGAGAGTGGATATAGTGAATGCGGGGTCCAGGGAGAGCAGATATAGTGAATGCGGGGTCCGGGGAGAGCAGATATAGTGAATGCGGGCCCGGGGGGAGCGGATATAGTGAATGCGGGGTCCGGGGAGAGCGGATATAGTGTATGCGGGGTCCGGGGAGAGCGGATATAGTGAATGCAGGGTCCGGGGAGAGCGGATATAGGGAATGCGGGGTCCGGGGAGAGTGGATATAGTGAATGCGGGGTCCGGGGAGAGGGGATATAGTGAATGCGGGGTCCGGGGAGAGCAGATATAGTGAATGCGGGGTCCGGGGAGAGCGGATATAGTGAATGCGGGGTCCGGGGAGAGCGGATATAGTATATTTCAGTTTTTAGACCTTTAGTGATAATATTTCAACTCTGAGATGTCATTTATTTTTCTGATTTGTAACTTACCAACCTTATCAATAATAATAAAAATTCAAAGAAAGATAAGAAGAGAATTTTAAGAACAATTTACATTTTTAAAAATATTTTAGTTTTTAGGCCTTTAGTGGCAATATTTCAACTCTATGATGTTATTTCTTTTTCTGATTTGTCAATTACAATCCTTATTAAGATTACATGCTCAGGGGAGGAGTGTGCTGATGACGTCATGACGTTGCCATTTCATCGGGATAGCGGCTTGTAGTACTCTACTAACGGCTCTTGATATGACATTACAGCAGGCAATAGCATTCATTAAGTGGCCCCGTGCTGTGCCTTGCATTAAGGATGGTGTCTGCTTTAGCATGTGCAGGACTCTGCTGCTGAGATGATACTGCCATCTAGTGTCTAATCAGTACATCACTGGATGTTCATCATACATGGTGCAAAGTACACCTCCGGAACGTATTTCATATGTTTTAATTGATGAATTAAAAGTTTAAAAGGATAAAGCTCTAAAGTGAGTTATTTTTAATGAGGAATACAGCCGATACCCAGATGTTTATCAGGAGGGAGCTCACTTTGGAGTCTTCATTCAGCAAGCTGATCTTCTGAGTCCATATGGGAACAAAAGTGCAGCTAGATCGTAACATTGTACAATGTGCGGTCACACTGCGTGAGGTGAGCAGATATATGGTGGAGGATGTATGTCTTATACGGTATATATGATTGTTAATGTATATATATATATATTTTTTTTTTTTATTTTTATTTCAATATTAATAATTTTTTCCACTTATTTTAAATTTATATATCTATTTTTTTTTTTTTTTACTTTTTTGTTTTTTGTTATATGAGGATTGTGCCATTGTTTCATGTAGCGCAGCATTTTTCACTTCACAATATGATTGTTTTTTTCATTATTAGGCCTTTAGTGACAGTATTTCAACTCTGAGATGTTATTAGTTTTTTCTGATTTGTAACGTACCAACTCTATCAATAATAATACAAATTCATAGAAAGATAAAGAAGAAAATTTTAAGAACACTTTACATTTTAAAAAAATTTAGTTTTTTTATTTTTATCAATAATAATAAAAACTCAAAGAGAGATAAAGTGAATTTTAGAAACAATTTACATTTTTAAAATATTTTAGTTTTTAGGCCTTTAGTGACAATATTTCAACCTCATGATTTTATTTCTTTTTCTGATATGTCAATTAAAATCCTTATTTAAAAAAATATATATAGAGAGAGAGAAGAGAATTTTAAAAACAAATAATAGATTTAAAGATTTTGGTTTTCAGGCCTTTATTGGCAATATTTGAAAAATGATTTTTTCTTATGATTTGTCAATTAATATCCATATTAAGATAAAAAAAATTCAAAGAAAGAAAAAGAAGAGAATTTTAGAAACAAACCCCACTTGGAAATATTTTAGTTTTCAGACCTTTAGTGACAATATTTCAACTCTGAGATGTCATTTCTTTTTCTGATTTGTAAATTACCAACCTTAACAAAATAATAAAAATTCAAAGAAAGATAATGAAGAGAATTTTAATATCAATTTACAATTTTACAATATTTTAGTTTATAGACTTTTAGTGACAATGTTAAGTGATGTTATTTCTTTATATGATTTTCAATTAGTATCCTTAATATGATGAAAAAAATTTAAAGAAATATAGAGATGAAAATTTTAAGAGCAAATCACATTTTAAATATTTTGGTTTCCAGGTCTTTAGTGGCAATATTTCAGCTCTGAGACTTAAAATTGTATGTATGGTCAATTATTATCCATATTAAGATAATAAACATTGAAAGAATGAAAAAAAGAATTTAAAGAAAAAAAACAGTATCTTCCATCTTGCTTGATGTCAGTCTTTGCTTTTACTGTCTTATCTCTAGTCTAATCCTAGTTTTATAACCATTGCTGTGTACATTTTTTTGTTTATTTTTGTTTATTTTTTATTTATTTTTTTCTCTCAGAGATTGTTTCTTTTAACATTCTGCTAAAACTTTGAGACGTAGTACTGCTTGGACCTTGAAGAAGGGGACAGCTTGTCCTGAAAATTGTATGGTAGTGCAAATAAAACAAGTATCATGGACAGTACTCAATTGTTTCTAAAAAAAAGAACACGATTGGAAATATTTAGTTTTCAGGACTTTAGTGGCAATATTTCAACTCTGAGATGCTATTTATTTTTCTGATCTGTCATTTACCATTCTTATCAATAATAATAAAAAAATCAAAGAAAGATAAAGTGAATTTTAGAAAAATTTACATTTTTAAAATATTTTCGTTTTTAGGCCTTTAAATTTAAAACTCCATGATGTTATTTTTTTTTCTGATTTGGCAATTAAAATCCTTTTTAAGATTCTGAGATATTATTTATTCTTCTGATCTGTCATTTACCATTCTTATCAATAATAATTTCAAAGAAAGATTGAATTTTAGAAACAATTTACATTTTTTAAAATAGTTTAGTTTTTAGAGACTTTTTGACAATATTTCAACTTCATGATGCAATTTCTTTTTCTGATTTTTCAAGAAATATAGAGGAGATCATTTTAAGAACAAATCACAATTTTAAATAATTTAGTTTTCAGGAAATATTTCAACTCTGAAATGTTAATTATTTTTCTGATTTGTCAAGTACCATCCTTATCAATAATAAAAAAATTAAAGAAAGATAAAGAGAATTTCACAAACAATTTACATTTTTTTAAATATTTTGTTTTTAGACCTTTAGTGACAATATTTCAACTCCATGATGTTATTTCTTTTTCTGATTTGGCAATTGAAATGCTTATTAAGATAAAAAATTATTTAAAGGAATATAGAGAAGAAAATTTTAAAAACAAATCACAATTTAAAATAGGCCTTTATTGGCAATATTTCAACTCTGAGATGTTATTTATTTTTCTAATTTGGCAATCAACATCCTTATCAATAAGAAAGATAAAGAAGATAATTTAAAAAAAACAATTTACATTTTAAATATTTTCATTTTTGGGCCTTTAGTGACAATATTTCAACTCCTTGATATTATTTCTTTTTCTGATTTAGCAATTCAAATCCTTATTAAGATAAAAAAAAATAAAACAAACATAGAAAAGAGAATTTTGAAAACAAAGCACAATTTTAATATTTTAGTTTTCAGGTCTCTTTAGTAGCATTAGTCCAACTCTGAGATTTTGTTTTATAATTTTTTGAATAATATCCATATTAAAATAATAAGATTCAAAGAAAAGAAAAAAGAAGAGTATTTTAAGATCAAACCACAATTGGAAACATTTTAATTTTCAGGCCTTTATTGGCAATATTTCAACTCTGAAATGTTATTTATTTTTCTGATTTTCAATTAACACTCTTATTAAAAAAAAAAAAATTAAATAAATATAAAAATGAAGATTTTAAGAGCAAATCACAACTTAAAATATTTAAGTTTTCAGGTCTTCAGTAACAATGTTTTCACTTTGAGATGTTTTTTTTTCCTGATTTGTCATTTAGCATTCTTACTAAGAATGCAATAATTTAAAGAAATATCAAGAAGAGCATTTTAAGAACAAATCACAATCTGAAATATTTTAGTTCTCAGGTATTTAGTGGAAATACAATATTTCACGCTGAAATGTTATTTCTTTTTCTGATTTTTCAATTAACACTCTTATTAAAATAAAACAATTTAAAGAAATATAAAGAATAGGATTTTAAGAGCAAATCACAATTTAAAATATTTAAGTTTTCAGGTCTTCAGTAACAATGTTTTAACTTTGAGATGTTAGTTCTCAGGTCTTTAGTGTAAATACAGTATTACAACTCTGAGATGTTATTTATTTTTCTGATTTGTCAATTTCTGTAATATTCTTATTACAATAAAAAAAATTTCAGAAAAGATGAAAAAACAACTTGTAATAACAATTTACATTTTAAATTATTTTAGTTTTCAAGCCTTTAATAGCAATATTTCACCTCGTGTAAAGTGTGGAATTCAGAAAGTCTAATTTAGAAGTAACAGACCCAAATCTTTTTTTTATAGTACCACAGTTTAAATGCCACATCACCGGTAATTATTTTTGATTGAGTAAACTTAGAAAAAACACGATACTAAAATATAAAATCTAAAGCGCTAGGTGTCAGGTTTATTTTCAATTCTAGCTCAGAAGCGCGCCTTTCCCAAATTAGCTGATGGGAGGGTGTTACATTTTGTAAGCTATTTCTTCTTATTATTTTGCAACTTTGACCTGTGTTAGTAAATCCGTACATATCATCACAACTACATATTGTATCCAGGTGGATTATA
>CATNWA010005405.1:0-13774 GCA_951230385.1 Staurois parvus
GGTTTCCTTTCTGTCAAGAACTGTCAGAAATAGCGGAGCTCACTGCAGGGACACTTTTGCCGGCTGATCGGGAAATGTTCGATTCGCGCACCACCCGAAGTAGGCAAAATTTCGGTTTCGACACGAAATCGAATATTTCCTGAAATTCGACTCGAATTCCGGTTCGCCTAGTTCGATTCGCTCATCTCATAGCAGTGAGACAACATTGGGTGCTATTTTGTCCTATGTAAGTATGATAGATTTACGGACAAAATTACTTATGGTGCATCACGGTAATATTTTAGCTAGTGTTGGAATCCGCTTTTAAAATACCCCAATTCTTTTTATTTAATATGTCCTTATATGTTGGACCGAAAATGTAGTAGTAAAAAGGACATATCAGGTTTTTTTTGTAGGTTTGTTGTTAGTACTTAATAAGTCTTCCTATTCATACTGGCTAAAGACTCAAGGGTATTATTTAAGACTTCATCATTGTAGTCTTTCTCAAGAAATCTGCCCTTAAGAATAGCAGCTTGTGAATAATAGGTATTGACGTCTCTGCGGTTTCTCCTTAATCTGAGGAACTGTCCCTTGGGGGGATATTGGCTAACCAACTAGGATGAGGACAACTCCCCAAAGGGATATAGCTGTTTACGGTCCGTTGACTTGAAATATGATTTGGTAGTAATTCTAACCATTTGAATTCATAAGGGTGAGGTCCAAGAAATCAATCTCAATGGTGCTATTAATTGTAAGAAAGGCTGATGTTAATTTTATTATTTATTAAGTGTATTAACATTTTTATAAGAGATTGCTCAGCTTACCATTCCAAAGTGAACAGAATGTCATCTATGTAATGCTTGTAGAAAGATAATTCCGGCCATTCCATTGCAAAATATTGTCCTTCCTCCCAGTAGTATAATAATAAGAGGAAAAAGAGGATTGATGTATATACATCTAATCAAGCGAACAAGTCCCATAATATAGACAAATTCATTTGTTGCAATAGCAAATATGTTGTCTACCTGCTGGAATGTCCCTGCTTCCAAGCAGTACGTGGGCAGGACTACCAGGAGGTTGAGGGATCGCTTCCATGCGCACATTAACAATATTAAGAAAGGATATAAAGAGCACTCCTTATCTTTGCATTATAGGCGATTCCACAACAGAGATCCATCTTAAGATTTGTAGGGGGTTGATATGATATTGAACATAGAAATCGATGTAAATTGTTTTCATCGATAATAGTTGAAGTTTATTTTATGCATACTTTCTTTCATTTATAATATGCCATTTCACATTTAACGTCTTAAATATATTTATCTGTCTGGTCTTATATGCATAATAAGCTTTGGAACACTATGGTATTTATGTTCATACCATGTAGACCTTTTATTCATTACATTCGTCTTACCTTCATTTTATATATATCATTTATGGGATTCTATGAATATTTAGTTAATATTCTTTGGATGATTTGTTTTTAGTATTGTATTTATATGCTTCATATTCCCCATTTTACCATGGAACTACAGGTGAAACTCGAAAAAATTTGAATATCGTGCAAAAGTTCATTTATTTCATTAATGCAACTTAAAAGGTGAAACTAATAAATGAGATAGACTCATTGCATGCAAAGCAAGATAGTTCAAGACGTGATTTGTCATAATTCTGATGATTATGGCTTACAGCGCATGAAAACCCCAAATTCACAATCTCAGAAAATTAGAATATTACATGCAATCAATAAAACAAGGACTGTACATAGAACAATATCGGACCTCTGAAAAGTATAAGCATGCATATGTACTCAGTACTTGATTTGGGCCCCTTTTGCAACAATTACGGCCTCAAAGCAGCGTGGTGGGCATGGAAGCTATCAGCCTGTGGCACTGCTGAGGTGTTATGGAAGACCAGGATGCTGCAATAGCGGCCTTCAGCTCTTCTGCATTGTTCGTCTCATGTCTCTCATCTTTCTCTTGGCAATACCCCATAGATTCTCTATGGGGTTTCAGGTCAGGCGAGTTTGCTGGCCAATCAAGCACAGTAATCCACGGTCATTGAACCATATTTTGGTGCTTTTCGCAGTGTGGGCAGGTGCCAAGTCCTGCTGGAAAATGAAGTCAGCATCCCCATAAAGCTAGTCTGCAGAAGGAAGCATGAAGTGCTCCAAAATCTCCTGTAGTAACGGCTGCGTTGACCCTGGAGATAATGAAGCACAGTGGACCAACACCAGCAGATGACATGGCTCCCCAAATCAACACAGACTGTGGAAACTTCACACTGGACTTCAAGCATCTTGCAGTGTGTGCCTCTCCATTCTTTCCTCAATACTCTGGGTCTTTGGTTTCCAAATGAGATGCAAAAGTTGCTCTCATCAGAAAAGAGGACTTTGGACCACTGAGCAACAGACCAGGTCTGTGTTTTTCTTTAGCCCAGGTAAGGCGGCTTGACAAGAGGAATACGACATTTGAAGCCCATGTCCAGGATCCGTCTGTGTGTGGTGGCTCTTGATACACTGACTCCAGCCTCAGTCCAGTCCTTGTGAAAGTCCCTAACACTTTTGAATGGCCTTTTCCTGACAATCCTCTCCAGGCTGCGGTCATCCCTTCTGCTTGTGCACCTTTTTCTTCCACACTTTTCCCTTCCACATAACTTTCTATTAATGTGCTTTGATACAGCACATTGGGAACATCCAACTTCTTTTGCAATTACCTTTTGAGGCTTTCCCTCCTTATGGAGGGTGTCAATGATGGTTTTCTGCACAACTGTCAAGTCAGCAGTCTTTCCCATGACTGTGATTCCTACTGAACCAGACTGAGAGACCATTTAAAGGCTCAGGAACCCTTTGCAGGTGTCATGGCCTAATTAGTTGATTAGAGTGGGACACTTTGAGCCTAGAATATTGCACCTTTTCACAATATTCTAACTTTCTGAGATTGAGGATTGGGGTTTTTCATAAGCTGTAAGCCATAATCATCACAATTATGACAAATCACGGCTTGAACTATCTTGCTTTCCATGTAATGAGTCTATCTCATATATCAGTTTCACCTTTTAAGTTGCATTACTGAAATAAATGAACTTTTGCACGCTATTCTAATTTTTCGAGTTTCACCTGTGTATATATTGATTTTTAGACCTATTTGGTCATTTTAATTTTTGATAATACATGTTTTAGGCTGTATAATGTAAGCCCTCTTTTTTATTAATTATAAGTGCTTTAATATTCGCACATAAATTATTTATTATTATTCAATATTAAATTGTTTTTAAACCTTCATTCAATATTTGATTTTAATCATTTATTCGATCTATTATACATTTTATTATCCTACCTTAACCACTTGAGCTCCTGAGGATTTACCCCCCTTAATGACCCAGGCCTCTTTTTGCAACTCGGCGCTGCACTAATTCAACTGATAATTGTGCGGTCATGCAATGCTGCACCTAAACGAAATTTACGTCCTTTTTTTCACACAAATAGAGCTTTCTTTTGGTGGTATTTGATCACCTGTGTGCTTTTTATTTTTCACGCTATAAACTAAAAAAGACCAAATATTTTGAAGAAAAACAATATTTTTTACTTTCAGCTATAAAAAATATATAGTAAACTCAAAGTTAGTAATAAATTTAGGCCAAAATGTATTCTGCTACATGTTTTTGTAAAAAAAATCCTAATAAGTGTATACAAATTATGGTATAGATACTGCAATTTACGCCATTTTTTTCCTATACAGCGCTGTGCTAGTTTAACGGACAATTGCGTGGTCATGCAATACGGTACATAAATTAAATTTATGTCCTTTTTTTAACACAAATAGAACATTCTTTTGGTGGTATTTGATCACCTGTGCACTTTTTATTTTTGGCGCTATAACCAGAAAAAATTTTGAAGGAAAAACATTTTTTTTTTTTGAAAAAAAACAATATTTTCTCATTTTGGTCATAAAAAATATCTAAAAAAACTATAATTTCATCATAAATTTAGGCCAAAATGTATTCTGCTACATGTTTTTTGGTTAAAAAAATCCTAATAAGTGTATATTGATTGCTTTTTGTGAAAGTTATAGCATCTACAAACTAGGGTATAGGTAATGGAATTTACATAGCTTTTAGTTTCTGACTGCCCATCACATTTCTTGAGGTGCTAAAATACCAGGATAGTACAAACACCCTCAAATGACCCCTTTTCGGAAATTAGACACCCTAAGCTATCTGCTGAAAGGCATATTGAGTCCATGGAAGATTTATTTTTTTCCACAAGTTTCTGGAAAATGACAAAAACTTTTTTTTTTTTACACTAAGTTGTCATTTAAATGATTTATTTCTCACACAAGCCATGGGTATATGTGGAATTACACCCCAAAATACATTCTGCTACTTCTACTGAGTATGAGGATACCACATGTGTGAGCCTAGCCACATACAGGAGCCTGAAATCCAATGAAAGCCTGAAGGTGCGTAACTTCCTCATTACACTTCCTCACTACCTATCACAGTTTTGAAGGCCCAAACATGCCAGGATAGCCCTAAACCCCCACAAATGACCCCTTTCTGGAAAGTACACATCCCAAGGAATTTAAAAAGAGGCATGGTGAGTATTTTGCAGGTCTCATTTTTTCTCACAAGGTTTTGAAATCTAAAAAAAATAGAAAAAATATGTTTGTCAGGAATCAAGGAATGACCAGAAAGGTGTGGACTGACACAGGGAAACGCAGGTTTCAGGTATAGTATAATACAGGTTATTATTAGCCACCCAGATATATATATATATATATATATATATATATATATATATATAAACGCACAGTGCGCAAACCAACCTTCCACTAATCTTTAGGAGGTGCAGGAACACAGGCGTAGTCAGGGCTGGAGAGGTGGAACAGTCAGGCCGGCCGTAGGGTTCTGTAATGACCGTTTGGTGGTACCTCTAGTGGTCCTCAGGGCAGGATTCCCCAGGGCACGGAGTCTAAGCCCCAGTCTGCCTTTTCACCAGAGCCCCTGATGGTGGGGATGGACTTGGCGCAGGACTGAGACCAGGTCGCGGCCCCTGAGTACACCTGCTAGTGGTAGAGGGATCCGCCAGAGGTATGTGCAGGTACGGCTGGATCCGTGCAGGATGGATGGATGGCAGAGTAGTTAGCGTGGTCAGACAAGCCGGGTCGGTAACGGTGGAGGCAGATCAGTACAGAGCAGCAGGCAAAGAGTAAACGGGTCACAAGCCAAGGTACAGCAACAGGAGGTCAAACAGCATAGAAGTAGGCAGAAGAATAGTCAGGGATGAGCCAGTAGTCAGAAACAGGAGACGGTCAACAGAGATCAGGATCAAGCCGGGTCAGCAACAAAGCAGGAACACAGATACAGGTACAGAGGCTCATGGGAAAACATACACCAAGGCCCAGAGCACAGGCCTGGTCATGCCTTATATACACCTTTCTGTAATCAGCCCCAGGTTTGGCTGATTGTGAGCTTCTGACTGCTAAGAGCACCCGCTGGTCAGCTCTGGTACTGCAGCCCACACGGCAGGTGAGTCCCACAACCAGTGCTGAGAGCACCCGCTGGTCAGCTCTGGTACTGCAGCCCACACGGCAGGCGAGTCCCACCACCAGTGCTGAGTCCATTCCTGACAATGTTATTTTTGTTTTTTTTTCTTCATTTTCCAAAAACTTGTGGCAACAAATGAGATCTGCAAAATACTTACCGTGCTTTTTATCAAATTCCTTGGGGCGTCTACTTTCCAAAAAGGGGTAATTTGGGGGGGTTAGGTGCTATCCTGGCATTTCAGGACCTCCGAAACTGTGATAGGTAGTCTGGAAGTGTAATGAGGAAATAAAGCCCTTTAAAAGCCTGAAGGTGCTTATTGGATTTTGGGGTCCTGTACTTGGCTAGACTGCCAAAAAGTCTCTCACATGTGGTACCACCCCATACTCGGGATAAGTAGCAAAATGTTATTTTGGGGAGTAATTCCACATATACCCATGGCATGTGTGAGCAGTAAATCATTTAAGTGACAATTTTGTGTAAAAAAAAAATATATATTTATTTTTGTCATTTTCCAAAAACTTGTGGTAAAAAAATAAATTCTTCTATTGAATCAACATTCCTCTCAGCAAATAGTTTTGGGGTGACTACTTTCCAAAAAAGGGTTGTTTTGGGGGGTGGGGGTGTTTTATGCCCAACATTAGAAGTTTATGCCACACATCATTCACTCTTCTAACCACCTGAAGACCAAGCCTTTTGTTCACATGAAAAAAATCAGTATTTTTGCTAGGAAATTAATTTAAACCCCCAAACATTATATATTTTTTTTTAAAGCAGACACCCTAGTGAATAAAATGTGGGTACTACAATTTTTATGGCACATAGTACTCGCGCACGATTTTTCAAAAGCAAATTTAAAAAAAAAATACACTTTTTTACTTTTAATGCACAAAAACACAACAATATTGGCCAATTGTTTGGTAAAATATAAAAGATAATGGTATGCCGAGTAAATAGATACCAAACATGACATGCTTTAAAACTGTGCATGCCCCGTGCAATGGCGACAAACTGCAAACATTTTTAATATCCATAGGAAAAGCCTTTAAAAGCTACCATTTTAGATTTACAGAGGATGGTCTAGTGTTAGAATTACTGCCCTTGATCTGACGTTCACAGCAATACCTCACATGCATGGTGCAACCGCTGTTTACATAATGGCACAGGGTCAAGGCTTGTGCACACAGGTGTGCGCGCATGGGAGGGGCATTTTTTTTTTTTTTAATTATTTTTACATTGTACCTTTCAATTTTTTTTTTATCACGTTTCTAATGCTATACCAGGGAATGCAAATAACCCCTATAACTTCAATGGGCATTGTCATATATTCTTTTTTGAGAAAGCTGGGGTCTATCAGACTCTAGATATCTCCTCTGCCCTTACATTATCTAATCAGAAAAACCAAAATCGGTGTGATCAGATGCTTTCCCAATTTACAAATGGCGCTGTTTATATCCTGCAAAACTGAAGTGATGAAATGCTTGTAGCTTCCAAATTCTTAGACTATAGAGATGATTGGCACCACTCTGGTCTCCAATCAGCTCTATGGTCAACTTGCAGAAACACCAGCTGCATTCTTAGGTTCCCCTGATGGCACGAGACTGCCCGAGAAGGCCGTGGAAGGCAGCGGGGAGGGGGGGACATCATCTCCCACTGCTTGTAAAAGCAATCTTGCAGCTAATTAGCCACTAGGATTGCTTTTACATGAAAGCCGATCGCTGGCTGAAAAAAACGATACCAGGATGATGCCTGCAGCTGTAGGCATCATCCTGGTATAACCATTCAAATCCAGTGATGTACCAGTACATCGTTGGTCCTTGTTGGTTATATATGCTATGTTCTTCTTTTTTTTTTGCCTGTGGAATGAATGAAAAAATTAGAAGAAATCTCTGCCAGAAAAAGTGTGTAGTATGCCCACCATTAGAATATACCACCCTGCATCCACCCACTTCTAATGGTGGGCACACATTAGGTCACACTTTGCCACAAGTGCCAGTTCCAAGATTGAATAAATGTCTAAATAGTGGCACGCTTGAATAAAAATTGTCTACGTATAAGTGGTACCCCATATGGAGAAATGATGACACCAAGTCCCAAACTATCTTGCCACTGCTCCCTAATGTAGTCTGGGCATCCAGGGGCTCCACGTGACTATCTTTTCCCTCGTAAATCCAAAACATATAAGTATAGCCTGTTGTCCTCTCACAGGTCTTCTACATCTTGACCCCATATCTGGCACGCTTGCAGGGAAGAAAATTGTTTTGAATGCAAGGCGGCCAGAAAAATTAATGAGGGACTCCTCAATGCAGATGTTTTGCTGGGGGAGTATAGACATCTGCAAATTTTAGGTTAAGAGTGATTTGCGAGGGGCTGAATTTTGTGGAGCCGGTCAAATTCAGGGTCACCCCCAAGGATGACAGAGTGTACTGTCCACTTGAAATGCATAAAACACATTATACTCTCATATCTATGCCTGGCCATGGCAAGCAGAGAACATGGTATATGAAGAATCGGGTCTGTGGACCAATACAACCGCAATTCATTTCTTTTAGTAATGCCCATGTTGAGGGGTTAGGCCCAAAAAAAATGTAAATTTGAAAACCGTAATGAGTTTCCATGAGATTGGTCTGGCAAGGTTTGAATTTGGGTTGGCGGCGATAAATTGTTTGTGCATATAAATTGCTTTGATCCACAATCAACGCATACAGATATTCCGTGAAAAACATCTCCAAAAAATCAAGGAGGTATGTGAAAGACCAGGATGTACTAGACCGCTGGTCAACTCGCCAGTTCACCAAAAGGTAGAGCGGCACTAGTTCTGGCACTCTGCTGCATATGAGAGTCATCAAAATTTACTGGCAAGTCTAACAGAGATCAGGCCTGATTCTGGGAACACTGTGGTTTTGTGTGCAATGTATCAGTGACAGTGACCTACTGACACTGCACTTGCTGGGGGAGAAGGGGGTAAGCGTAGGGCTAAACGCAGGTGCTGGCAGGTGCCGGGGCTGATCCCGCTAAGCTGCATTTTTGGGGACGCTAAATATAATGTGAACGCTGGTATAGTGCTGACCTGATCAAAGATATTGACCAGTTCAGACGCTATACTAGCAATGGAGGATTATTGTACATGAGCGTGTTTTATTTTTTCCTGGCAATCAAGGGGTTAAATGTGATGACATGGTGTACTGACAGGCAATCTGACACTATCTGGGAGGGGGGTGTGAAAACCAAGGGAGTGCGACTCACGTATATATAAATATATTTATATATATAATATATATATATATATGTGTGTGTGTGATTTTGCAGTACCCATGCCTCCCTGTAAGCAAGTATTTCTGCTGTACGGGTGGTCAGGAAGCAGTTACTAGAAGAGGTTTTAGTGTTACGGCGCTGCGTTACTTTAACTGACAATTGTGCAGTCATGCAACACTGCACCCAAATTAATGGTTTTACGTCCTTTTTTTTCCCCACAAATATGAGCTTTCTTTCGGTGGTATTTGATTGCCTGTGCGTTTATAATTTTTTGCGCTATAAAAAAAAAGGCTGACAATTTTTGAGAGAAAAAAACAATGATTTTTTTTGGACTTTTTGCTATAAAACATGTCCAGTAAAAAAAATTTTAAAAATCTAATTTTGTCACAAATTTCATCCAAAATGCATTCTGCGACATGTCTTTGCTAAAAAATATCCCAATACGTGTAAATAATTGGTTTACATGAAAGTTATTATAGCGTTTACAAATGGCGGGAAAAAACACTGGGATTTTTTTATACTAATAATGGCGGGCGATCAGCGACTTATGGAGGCGATCAGCGACTTATGGCAGGACTGCGACAGACATTTTGACACTGGGGGGGAACTGACTTGGGGTCACTGACATCCCCAGTGACACCAATACAGTGATCAGTGAAAAAAAAACCCACTGACACTGTACTAACTGGCACTGGGAAGGAGGAGTGTTAACATTTTTTTTCACTGACAGAGGGTTAACGGTGTGAGGGGAGTGTTTTACTAGGGGTGGGGGTGTGGTACTGCAGGGAGACACACTGATCGTGACAGATAACACTCTTCTGTCCTGATCAGCTTGTCAGGACGTCTGACAGTGGGCAGCTGACAGAGAGCAGGCTGTGTGTAAACAATGAAGCCGTGCTCTCTGTCAGCGATTGCCTGCTAATTGCGCCGAGTGAAACGGCCTGGTAATATGACCGCCATTACCCGGCCGGCTGAAGACCCGCTGCTGACACCACGCGAGGGACAGGTAGGTAGTCATAGGCCGCGCGCCCAACCTGTATTATTGCCTATAACCACGTTTTTAAAACGTGGTTAATGCGCAGCCGTTCCGCGCCCTGCAAACGTTTTGAATGCCAGTGGCTGGGGCTCCAAGTGGTTAGATGCAATATTATTGTTTGTAACATAAGTAATGAATGTGTTTCTGAATTGGGGTCAATCTAAATTTGCTTCCATAACTATTTAGATGTGATGTGGTTTAACATTTGGTTAGTCTAAATTTTACCATTATCATTATATTAAAATCATTTGATGGCACTGTTGATCATTGGATTCTTGATTTTTTATGGGAGATGAGTAAATTTGTGTATTAGAAATACGTAATGTATAACCTTCACATTCTCCAATCCATGGTAAAATGTGGCGTAGCGCCAAGCACGACAGAGTACTATCACATGCCGGACTACGGCAATTTCAAGGCCAGACATCAGTGTGGCAAGCGCTATTTACAGTAAAATTGCTGGCGAGGCGATTTTTTTCATTATCAATGGCGTCAGTTTAGTCCTCCGCCAATCTGAAGAAGTGCATGACATGCGAACAGAAACGCATCGTTGGAGAGCCTAGGACATTGATGGCCCTTCACGCCGCCCGGAGCCACGTGAACTGCCCATCTTTGTCATATTCTGAGGGAACCATTTTTATCACTACCTACCTGCGATTGCTGCAGCTGCGATTTTGTATTTAAGGCCTCATACCTATGCCTATTGGAAATTTAATAAATTCTTACATGAATTACTACAACTATGGGACACTCTATTCTATAGTCCTCCTATGAGGATCTAATAATTATTTTATAGGAGCTATCACTGCTGCGATTCCGCAGTCTCCATCCATCAGATCCATAAGATGGGTATCACCGTGTAATACAGGCAGTATCCATACCCACGCTATCCCCAAAGGGACCTCATGAGCCAAGCTGGATCCTTTCTACATCCTCTGATGGGTGCATATACCTACTTCCTGAGAGAGTAGAATCCCCCCACCATATGTTTCCAGCCCGGACCCATACCTATAGGGGGAACCCCTGTTGATATACACAACCAGCGTAATTTTATTACGCTTCTGTAACTGAAGTGCGTAATTCTTACTTCACCTTTACCACTGGAGCACGCACCACCATTCAATTGAAGATTTAAATGTGTGATAATTCACATATAAAGACTTTTCAAGCTGTACGGTTTATTTAACATTAAGGAATTTTACCATATACGACTGGTTATATAATTTCCATTAGAAAAAACGCTGCACATTCTTTGAAAATATATACATTTGGTAAGCCAAAAGTTTGTGTTTCTGTAGTTTCAGTGTATTAACATCTATAATTCAGCTAAAAGACTGACACCTGCCAGTTTCGTTCTTATCTCTCCGATTGGTGAACATTTACTCAGGCATCAATAAGTGTGGATGGGATAGAAGAATGCTAGTTAGGAAAGCCTATCTCTAAATTTAGGAATAGTAATCAAGTTTTTTCCAAACATTTCAGGCATTTTCTATAATGAAAATATAGAAACATAATAACAGAAAACCTTTTGATGTCCATTTTTAAAAACGAGTTTTAACTTTTGAAGTATTAAAAATAACCTTCAGGTTTCATTTTACAATATGTATCTCCTAGAGTAATAATAATGAAACAGACATGTCTCAAGAAATGATTTTGTCGATCAAACTGAATCTTCTGATAAGATAGATTTATTGATACGGGATCATAAAAAACCATCTTTTTGTAGCGGAAAGAGATGTATTATTGCATAAGAAGGAGAGAAATATCTTGCTAATAGAAAAATATAAGAAGAATAAAAATCTATGTTGCCTTCATTTACCAACTTTAACACCAATATAAAAAAAATATGAAGGTAATGTTTTCAAAAAATATTGGCCTATATTGTCTTAAAGAATGTTAAATATAGAAGAAGATTATTCCTGAAAGACCGAATATCAATTATAGTGAAAAATACAATCTTTAAAAATGAAATGTGGTACATAAACTGTTATTAACCTCTCCCCAAAAGTAAGATAATTTTTCCCCGAGCTCAAGGGTTTTTGTTCATTGTAATAAATGCAAAGCGTGTAAAACAGTTAATAGAGCTTCTAGAATAAAGATGAAAAAGTTTGCTTCTAATTATTACAATAAGGAATATAGGATTGACCAATTAATTTCATGTTAATTCTTCTCATGTAATATATGTTTTTGAGGTCCGTGCCCATTTTCAGTACATGGGTAGAACAGGGAGATTGTTAAAGACCAAGATAAAGTGAACATTTTTAAATAATATAAAAAAAGAGGATTTGATAAACATAGTTTTCAAGACATTTTAAGTTAAAACATAATAGTGACCCGAGTTTAGTAACATTCTATGGAATTGAGAGAGGAAAAATAATATTAGGAGGGGTACAGATTTAATTAAAGAAATATCCATGATAAGGAGACTTTTTTAGGATATATGATTTGAGGAGGATTCTTTGTGCCTAGGGGTTAAATAATAGATATTGGATTTTGATTTTGATGTTAATATTTAGGTATTTGTTATTATGTAATAGGTATAATGTCAACTGAATATTTAGTTTGAGATATTTGCTTATCGATTTTTTAATTATATATTTTTTATTTAATTTGGGATTTTTTCATTTTTTATATAATTTTATTTTTTTATATGAATATTTATGTAATAATTTTGATTATTATAGATATATAGTTTTTTCATTCCCTGGAATAATTGATATTAAGATCGAAATATTTACTGTGTGTTTTTTTATATTATTTACATTTTAATAAGTAGATTTTTTCAAAAATAATTGTTTATCTATAAGAGTAGAGTGACACTTTTAGTCTGTGTACTGTCCTTTAAGAAAATAATGGGAGTGTATGGAGGGCTATGCACACAATGTGATGTGTTAGATTATATTGAATTATTTTAAATGTTTGTGAATAGATTGGTAATGCAGTAAGGTAGTCTATCGATCAGAAGCGGTAAGGTGATTGAAATGCAGCGCCGCTATGATTGCGTGTAGCCCTAGTACCGCTGTGGTAATTGTGTGCAGTATTTAAAATGGTATCTGACGTCTCCATCAGTTGTACCGCCCCTATGATGGCGTCGTGGTGATGAAGAAACACGTTGGGCGTAGGCCTACACGATGCTTGACGTCAGGACGTTCTGTTCCAAGTTGTGTGTGTCGGAGGTGATTCGTCGCAGTGAGCGGAGATCCTCGTTCCTCAGGTTGCTGTGTAATCGCATGTTTAAGCTGGTGTCCTGTCTATTTTTTTTTTTTTTTAATTTAAATATTTATGGAAATTTATTTTCATAATTAATACAAAAGTCCCATAAACAGGGAAAAAAAAAATTTCTCAATAAACAAATAACATTTTTTATAACATTTCTATCTTACCCTGTATATAAAACGAACTCTTTTCTTTCCCATACCCACTATCTCCCCTTTCCCCGCCCTCTCATCCCCCCTCTTTCCCTCTGCAGACTCCATCCATTCTGATCTAATAAGGCATATCCATTTTTATTGTTAACCTCTTAGTTTATATTTTCTTATATTTCTCCTTCAATCTTGCTCTTTCCCACTTTTCCCCCATCTCCTAGAATACACTCCCATCCTATCTCATGCATATGGTATGATTTTTTTTCCATTCTACCAATCTGGTTTCACTCTGAGAGTTTAAATCCAGTCTTCCTCCTCGGTACCTCGGCTCTTCTCCAAAACTTTGGGTATCAGCCCTTTCGCTGCATTCAAGAAGTACCAAATACCTGAATCTTTATATAGTTATTTAACAGATTTCTCTACCATGTGTAGGAGGCAACGTCGTTGGGTCTAACCCTATGTTTAATTTCGGTTAATTTTCCCCAATCATTTAACTACTATCTTCCAAAAGGCCTGAATTTTCGGGCATTCCCACCATATGTGAAACGCCGTGCCAATCTCTCCACATCCCCACCAACACTATTTGATTTTTCCC